>CATNWA010006459.1:387500-443432 GCA_951230385.1 Staurois parvus
ATGGTCATGTTGATTGATGTTACAGGCAGCATAACATTTGCCATGGCTTCTCCAGACCCTTTAATGTCTGTCACATGTGCTCAGGGTGAACCTGTTCTTATCTGTGAAAAGCACAGGGCACAAGTGGCGGACCTGACAATTCTGGTGTTCAAAGGCAAATGCCAATTGAGCTCTATGATGCTGGGCAGTGAGGAGAAGGCCATCTAGAGGACGTCAAGCCCTCAGGCCACCCTCATGATATTTGTTTCTGATTGTTTGGTCAGAGACATTCACACCAGTGGCATGCTGGAGGTCACTTTGTAGGGCTGTGGCAGTGCTCATCCTGTTCCTCCTTGCACAAAGGAGCAGATACCGGTCCTGCTGATGGCTTAAGGACCTTCTACGGCCCTGTCCAGCTCTCCTAGAGTAACTGCCTGTCTCCTGGCATCTCCTCCATGTTCTTGAGACTGTGCTGGGAGAGACAGCAAAACGTCTGGCAATGGCACGTATTGCTGTGCCATCCTGGAGGAGTTGGACTGCCTGTGCAACCTCTGTAGGGTCCAGGTATCGTCTCATGCTACCAGTAGTGACATTGACCCTAGCCAAATGCAAAACTAGTGAAAAACAGAACAGATGTGAAAAAATGTCAGTGACCTCCACTTGTAAAACCATTCCTTTTTTGGGAGTCGTCTCATTGTTGCCCATCTAGTGCACCTGTTGTTAATTTCATTAACACCAAAGCAGCTGAAACTGATTAACAACCCCCTCTGCTACTTAACTGACCAGATCAATATCCCAGGAGATTAATTGACTTTATGCTATTTCTGATTAAAAAGTGTTAATTACTTTTTTTGACCAGTGTATATTACATTCAATTTAGCTAATGCTATTGCCAACTGAAAAAATTATTATGCAGCAAGATAGTACTGGGAATCCAATGATGCTGCGTCTTATTGCAGTTGCATGGTTTGCTATAACTTTAAGTATAATGAATCCTACCTGCTTTGTAATATCATATACAATAACAGCAGCTGCCGAGCCTCGGTAGTACATTGGTGCCAGTGAATGGAACTGTAAAGACATCAGATGTCATTGAGTTACAGAATACATAATCAATCATTTTAGTAAGAAAACACGCTATTCACATTTACTGTAATAATAGCAGACCTCTGCCATCTTTAATTTCTTTGCAATATCATAGATCTGCCAACATACCTGGACCTGCTGTGTTTTTATGCTCTGAACACATGGGCTTCAGCTTGTACAGAACAGTGTGTGCAAGTAGTTAAAAAGCATTGGTAAGACTTTCAGCCAACATCAAGCAACCTTCTTGAAGCTTGTGGGCTTGTGCACCCCACCAGCACTTTTACACTGGGGCCAATGATATACGCTGTGATTGGTGTGGTGCTAGGGTTGCCACCTCATCCCTTTAAACCCAAACACATATTAATTACACAGGGTTTTTAGCTGATTAAGGTGGCAAATAAACTCACTTAGAACCTTATCTGCATTAAATTAGCCTCAAAACCTGTGTCATTAATATGTGTTCGGGTTTAAAGGGATGAGGTGGCAACCCTATGTGGTGTCAGTGCATTGTAATGACAGTTTGCACTTTCAGTGATCTGAGTGTGAGTGGATTACCCGGTATTATTTTCATGACAGGTGCAGATTTAGAAATATTGAAAATGCCTTTTGAAATGACATGAACATGATAAAGTGATAGCAAAGTCTTGTTTGTTTATTTATACCTACAAGTAAGCCTATAATAATCCTTACCTGTAGGCACAGTAAAAATCTGCTAAACATGCACCGTTTAGGAGCTATTTACTTTAGCAGCGCTGGTGATGTCACCGGCGCAAGCTCACTGCACTCTCAATGGACGGTGTGCTGTCCATTGAGAGAGCTGTGCCATGGCCAAGACCCTGTGCGCATGTCATCATGGCTCGGCAAGTCAAACAGCCACATCCTGCGAACCTGGTTGGAAGTCCGAGTGAAGATGGAACCGCTCTGCTGGAGGGCTTCGTTTTCAGGTACGTTTTTTATAATGTGCTAGTATGCGAAGCATACTAGTACATTATGCTCTTAAGTTGCAGGGGGAAGATTATTTTGTTTTATTTTTTGCAGTTTACTACCGCTTTAAAGATTAGATGAGTGTTTGAAGTGATTTGAGTGCTGTCCCTTAGCTAGCAGCTTATACAAGCGCTTCAGCAATACTTGTTAAAAACCTGCTGAAACTTGTTAGCCAGCTTAGCTGATTCACACATATGCTGTGCGGTGTGGATGAAGCTCAGATTTCACAGCTAATTGATAGAGTAGTTGTTCACAGGTTCAGGTCAGGTTTACATCAGGTTCAGGACAGGATTAGCTCAGGATCTTATGTTGTTCACACACATACCGTTTAGAAACAGCTCCCATAGAAGTCAATAGCCTGTCATCTACACCTGATCCGGGCCGCACTACTCAGAAAACGGAAAGCATTCTTTTAAAAACCACACTAAATCTGCACTGAATTTGCACCACCAGTGCACTGGACATATGTGAACAGGCACCATAGGAAGTAATGTTTTTTCACAATGTTTTTTCACATTCAAACTGCATCCAATCTGCATATATGTGAATGGGCAAAGTTACACCCAGCCAGTGCAGTAATATCTGTGTTTAAAGGATAAGTTTACCTTTCATAACATGTTACATTTTACACCCATATTCAGGGTATAACATGTAACATGTTACTGTCCGACTGGCCCCCACACCCCCTGATCCCAGCTAGCTGTCACAATTTGCGGGGCTCCACCTCTGTCACTCATTCACAGTATTCTATGATTGGGAAAACTACAAGTTCCAACAGCCTTTACAGCTATCAGCTTGTAGTTTTCAATGAACTACCACGGTGCTCCACAGCTCACTGAGTATCCTGTCACTAAGTATCTTCTTGTCTGTACGGGATGTACGACAAGCAGATATACTGACAGGTCAGGGGGAAACCTGCATGGCGCCAGCGATCTGTTGATCGCTAGTGCAATGTTTTAGAGGCTTAAGAAACAAAAAATAATAAATGCAGGTTTTTTTTCCTGAAAAAAAATGTGCATTTATTATTTTTTATTAAAATGTGAACTTATCCTTTAAGATCCCCAAACCAGAGATAAATTTTGTTTTAACCCTTTCACTGCCATGCTATGCTTTTTGGTTTGTGCCTTAGGTAGCCAGGCCAATTTAGCTGTTTTTCATGGGTACATTACAGCCTTGAACATTTGTGATTAAAAAAAAAACACACACATACATACAAACCATTATTTTCAGAAAGCCCATGACCTGTACAATTAGAAGATATGACTTTGTATGTTCCATGAAAGTTGTGCAAATGTTCATTAAAGGATACAGTAAGGTCAGTCGTCTGCCGTTCCTCCCATATGGGCAGGCAGTTACTGAATGTCAGTAAAAATCCATGAACTACAAAAGCGCTTACCAGTACCCTCACAGTTCATTGAGAACTACAAGCCATCAGCTGCAATGGCTGATGGTACTTGTAGTCCAATTCATTCACAGGAAACTGAATGACACCGCTTTGTGGGAAGAGCCCCCCATGGCCACATTGTTTTTAATTTGTGAGAGCGAATACGGGGAGAAAATCCCCCACCCGCTGTCACAAAGCAGGAAGCGCTGACGGCAGGAGGTGGCTTCAAAGGAGCTTGTTACATGTTACACCCATATAAGGTGAATGTAGCCTTTAAGTATAATTTTAATAAAAGGGCCACTAAAAATAATATAGTAACAGTGTAATAAAAGGGTTTAATAGTACAATCATGCAAAGTTGCTAAATTACTTGCAACAATTAAATGCTGCAAACAAGCATGCAATGAAGGCCCGCACAGCTATTTAGTAATTCAAACAATGTCAATGCATTAGTTGGAAATACTTGTTAAAAAACGGTCCACACTCTGAAAAAAAAATGCCTATAAATTAATACAGAATTATAGCAGCATCCAATGACTCAATAAACATAAAGCCGTTGACATGAATGCTGGCAATGCGAATATCAGTAATTGTTTGTGTCACTTTGATACCGCCACTTGAAGCCATGAAAGTATTCTGCTTGGTGGATTGGGCCATCAGTGCTTCACATGAAAGTAATTATGTTGCTTTAAAGTCTGGAAATGTTAGGAGGCATAATTTCTAGATAACCAAGGCACAAAACTGTTCATGATTAATATCATAGGCAAAAATGAACCACACATGTCACTAACTGGGCAGTCTCCTGCAACTTTACAAGATCTTCCATAGTTATTAAGTCCATGGGAACAATTTTGCCTTATAATTTGATCTTTTTATAGTGTCCCTTGTATAGTGTTTCCCTAATCTATAAACTTTGTACCAGAAATTAATCATCTGATCTGGGGTATATATATATATCTATCATATGACCTCACCACTGAGATATGACGAGGATTCATGTACAAGTTATTTCTTTGCTTATGACTCCTTTGTTAGTCAGTTATGTCGTTTTTACATTTACATTGGAACTTCCTTACCCTATTCAACATTTGTAAATACAGCACATGCATAACCATCATGCAAGCATATGTGTATATATAAGATAATGCAGGGATTATCAGTTAGCACTTTAGACAGAAGTAAAAGCATGTGTGTATAGATGTATTAAAACATGACTAAAACACATATACACAGCAAATGCAACATTATAAAGAAGCAGTACTCACAGGGGTTTGAAGCGTATCTTAAAGCATTGTTAAACCCAAAATCAAAAATGTGATTTATTGCAGTTTACTAACCATTAGATGTGGTGGCTTCATTAGTTTTCTTTTTTTAGGCTTTTTTCCCTCTGTTTTCGTCTGGTGATTTGGCCAGTAACATACAGGGCCATGGAGAAGGGGGCACCACCAGTCCTCCTGTATGGGGCCCAGGCCAGCAGGGGGTTCCAGGCAGCTGGGTGAATCAGATTTGTTGACAGGGAGGGTGATCAACATGGCGGGGGGGGGCAATTACTTTGACCAATCCCCTGTATGGGTCTCTGCAGCAGCTGAAAGCTGGCTTCTTCTCCTCTCCCTCCTGCTGGCTTTCATCTGTTGCAGAGAAAGCCATACATGGGATTTATTCCAGTAATTCACCACCCCTGTCGCACCCATCACCCACCCTGTGCACCATATGTTTCCTTTAGCTGCCCAGGCCCCCTGTGTGCCCCCACCCTTGTAGTTTTTCCGGCTTCCCTCCTCTCCTTTCCACCGGCAACTGCAGTCACGCATAAGGTTCCTTCAGGATGGAGACTGAGGGAAGGTTCCGGTTAATATGTCAAATTTACCAGCCCCTTACTTTCCTGAATGAACACAATGTGGGATTGGTACTGATCACTTATTTTGTTCATTCATAACTGAAGCATAGTAAACTGTTTTTTTGTTTTGAGGGGGCCCTGTCAGGTTGGCTGTATGGGTCCCCATGGTTTCTAACAGTAGCCTTGGTAACACACCTCCTGTATTAGAGTGCCTACACTTTGGACAAAGAAGCACAGGGGCTCCTTTGGACAGCAGCATTGTCAGTCTGGGGCAGGGGAGAGTTAAATTTAGATACACTAACAAATTGAAGCCAAACTCCAGCTAAAACTTTATAAGCAGTTACAACCAACAGTTTTCTTTTCTTTTGGGATAAAGGTTTTACATAATTAGCGGATCATTGTAAGCACCCCTGTTAGTGGTAAATGGTTTGTCTCATCCCTCTAATTGCTACATCTGCAGGACAGCTTGTTTTTTAAGAAAAATAACAAACTTACTGCCCAGTTTACCAGATGAAAATAGAACAAAGAAAAAAGCAAAGCAATGTAGCCATCACATCTAAGAGTTGGTAAGCTGCAATATATTAAATGTTTGTTTTTGGGTTTAATACTGCTTTAAAGCCTACCTATAGGAAACATTGAATAAAATATATCTGTTCCCACATTTTATTTCAATTATTTCTAACCTACACACACAATTACCTCTTTGTATTTGTGAGACATATTTACGATGCCCTGTGAGTAGGCACTACTGTGTCACAGATTACACAAAGCCCTCCTTCCTAACTACATAGGTACTGAGAGGAGGAACTTCTGAAGGTGGAGTCAGTACAGGATTCACTTGCAGACAGGAAGGTACCATGGGATATGTAGTCCCTGGACATAAACAGCAGAGGACAGGCTGCAACGCATACAGGGAAACTAGGAAGCTGTAGAAAGAGATGGCCAGCAGACAGACAGCACTCACAACGTAAAAGGATATTTTTTTTCAAGTAAGCTTTTATTGGACTGTTAAAATAATTTTAAAACTGTTTGTATTGTTATTACAATGCTGATATTACAAAATGAAAGTGTGTGCTGTGACCATAGATATTCTTTAAAGCCCAAACTCTATGAAGATGAAAAAATCTATCCATACAGTGGGACCTCCCCTCACTATGCAAAGATTAAATGCTTGTTTAGTCTAGGTGTGGAGGATTAAGGAGAAAACACTTACCTTCCTATTCATGCCAACAGCCTCCTAAACATACAATGCAGGGATAATGTCCCTGTATGGTATGTGATGATGCCAAGGCTCCGCCCCATAGAGAGGAGCTTCAGAGAGAGAAGAGTAGTGGCGTTGGCTGAAGAAAGGAACCAGGTATATAACATGTCCTGCAATCCCCTATATATTAGGAGCATTTAACACTTGCATTGTCGGGGGAGGGGGTCCTCTGCAAGGGTGGAATTTTAGTTTTAGGTCTCATGTACAATGCAGCTGATAAACTCACGTTTAGGGGCTGTTCAGCATTTTTTTTCAGCAGCCCCTGAACTCACCCTAATGTTTTCCTATGTGTCCATCTTTCCATCGTCGTTTACAGGCAGTTGAGTTTACAGTCATTATTTTGAATGCAGAAAACTTGCATTCAGCAGTAGATTTTATCAGTGTTTCAAACGCAAAATGCAGCTAAACGCGTTTATAGGCGTTTGACATTTTTTTTTTAACTCTTCCATTTCCAAATGCTGTCCAGAGCCTTTTTTCGTCATGAAAAATGCATGCAAATCATTTTTCCGATACTCAAATGGACCTGGTACACCATACTTTGAGGTTTTGCATAAATATGTTAGACACTGCTGCAATAATTTCTGCATAGAAATGAGCTAAAACACATCCAAACACCACAAAAAAAGAAGACAGCTAACCTGAACACATACTGTTCTTGCTGCTTCTGCTCTCTCTATTTCTCTCAAAATGTCTGAAATAGTTCATTTTTACTGTTTTTCAGTGCATTCTGGGCATTTTGGAAGGTCTCCTGAGGTTATCTTTACAAAACACTTCTAAATGCAAATGCTCATAAACGTGGTATGCAAACGTTGCTAAACTGACGTTTTTTAACCTACGTTTTCCAGCAATCAGTTTTCATCGTTCAGACGTTTCCCGTGTACATGGGGCCTTAAAGTTTGTCTAAAGCTGGCCATAGACAGATTGAAGTTCAGCTGGTTCATTTCTGTCAAAGAAAAGGGGCATGGTGGAAAACTTTTGCCAACCAGTGGCTGGAGCTGCTGGTCAGTGTATTCTGACAGCTGGGAGTCCCCATGTCAGGATACAATGTCCCAACAAGAGGGATTCCTTCACCCACCTTATTTGTATGGATGAAGGAAGCATTAACATTGTCAGGGTCCGGGTCTGAACTTGTGCTTTCTGCTATTTCAGACGAGGTCTCTTTTTGCTGAGCCACCTGTAATGCTAAACAGATCCCTGGGCAGTCCCATCAGATCTTGTCTTGTATCTTGTTTCTCGTGAACCTTGAACGTTTTGCTCCTGCTATGAACCTAAAGACCATGCTTTTGTGCTTCTTGTTTGCCAGATTATTGTGTTCTCTCCTTCCAATATCTCACTCTTGACACTTCTGCTGCTGTCCATATCTTCGTTATTGCTCATTACCAACCTTTGGTTTGTTCCTCAACTGTGCTTCCATCTGATCCCCTTCATCTACTATTTGGTACTGACCCATGGCTTGTTCATTGACTACATGCCTGCCTGTTCCTTGTCTGCTTCATCCACTGCCTGCCTCCCGCTTGCTCTGTCCCTGCTGGGACAATCTTGAGGACCGCAACCTGGCATTGGCACACAGTGAAACCATCAGGAGCTCTGGTGAAGGCTGGCTGGTGTTTAGACCCTGCACCTTGGGTGAGCCTGCGTCATCTACTATCAGATCTGTTTGTGTATTCACCCAGATGAATACTTGTCAATCTCTCAGCTGCTACAGCCACTGACCTCTGAGCCTGACTCCAGATCGTGCCAGACATTTTTTACCTAAAAGCATTCGCTGCAAGGTAAAAAATATCCCAGGAGCAGTATCAGCCCCTCATCCGCCAAATACTTACCACATTAAATCCAGTGCTGTGCCGGTCTGTCGCGGCTCTCTCCCCTCTCCCCACTCTCATGGACTTCACTGAGGCAGCGGGAGCCACTGGCTCCTCCTGCTGTCTAGCAAATCCTGAGAGCAGAGAGTCGGAGGCGGGACACATCCACACTGGGTGACTCTATAGATGCACACAGCCTGGCTCTGAAGCAAGCTCATACGTCTACCCCCATAGTAGCCCTTGCTATAGGGGCAGACCCACAAGAGGAGGCAGAGAGTGCCAAACGACCAAACACGAACATATTTCATTTATACTCACTCGTTCCTGACCAGCAGTATCCCATATCAGAAATTTATGCAGCTCATTCCCACAAGGTACAGTCTTTGTCATAAAAGATGCCCTTAAAAAAAAAAAAAGAAGTTTTACTTTGTAGGTATCACAGACAAAACTACTGATGCTCATATGAAGTGGCAGTTTATAGATTAAAATAAGGTATATCACAAATTTTATATTATTTACAGAGTCCCTGGACCTTTTTAGATTTTGAGCCTCTTGATCTAATAACTGTCTTTTTTCAGGACATATAGGGCTTTAAATCTGTAGCAGATGTGGATACATACTATATACAGTGCTCAGCAAAAATTAGTACACCCCTTTTTGAAAAATAGGATTTTAATCAGTATCTCAATAAACACAAGAATAATTTCCAAAATTTTGACAAAACTGAGCTTTATAGAAAACTTGTTTAGCTCATTACATGAAAGTAAAGTTAATATTATAACTTAGATAACAATATGTTTAATTTCACTCATATTAGTTGATGCAAATATGAATGCACCCCACAATAAAAACTACTCCATCTAGTATTTTGTATGACCTCCATGATTTGTAAGGACGGCACCAAGTCTTCTAGGCATTGAATGAACAAGTTGGCGACATATTGCAACATCTATCTTTTTCCATTCTTCAAGAACGACCTCTTTTAGAGCCTGAATGCTGGATGGAGTGTGATGCTCAACTACCTCTTGAGAATTCCCCATATATGTTTGATTTGGTTCAGATCAGGAGACATACTAGGCCATTGAATCACTTTCATCCTGTTCTTCTTCAGAAATGCAACTGTGGCCTTAGATATGTATTTTAGATCATTGTCATGCTGGAAAAGCCAAGGGCGCGGAGCAATGGTAGCATCTTCTCTTTCAATATAGAGCAGTACATCTGTGAATTCATGATACCATCAATGAAATGCAGTTCCCCGACACCAGCAGCACTCATGCAGCCTCACAGAAGGACACTACCACCACCATGTTTCACTGTAGGCACCATTAATTTTTCTTTGTACTCCTTACCTTTGGGACACCATACAATTTTGAAGCCATCAGTTCCAAAAACATTTATCTTGGTCTCATCACTCCAGAGTACAGAGTCCCAGTAGTCTTCTTCTTTTTCAGCATGGGCCCTGGCAAATTCTAGGTGGCCTTTTTTTGTGCATGGGCTTCCTTTGTGGATGACACTCATGCATGCCACTCCTCTGCAGTGTACACCATATTGTGTCATGAGAAAACAATCACCCACATTTGGCTTTCTACTTCTTCAGCTAACTGCAGTGATCTTGCATGGCGATTTTCTTCAACCCTTCTAATCAGAAGACGCTCCTGTCTAGATGTTAACTTCCGTGAAAGGCCTGGACATCTCTTTGAGATGTTTGCAGTTCCATCTTTGTTAAATGTTTGTATCACTTTTGCTACAGTATTCTGACTGATAAGTAAAGCTTTGCTGATCTTCTTGTAGCCTTCACATTTCTCTTCCATGTGGTCCCATTGCTGACAGCATGAAATGGGAAGGGGTTTTCTTTGTTAAGTAATGCCCTTTTATAATTAACTGTCTGCTGGACACCTGTCTAATGAATAATTAGACTCACCTGTAGTTGAATTCTTGGTAATTAGGATTTTGTTATCTAAAATTTAGCTTTGCTCCTAAGACTTTCATTGAGATGTATTCATTTTTGCAACATGGTCTTGAAAGAATTTGTTAGGAAAAATTACTTGTTTGTGTGCTAATTAGCAAATCTTGTTTGCAATCAATAGCCCACATTTGTGGGAGTATTTTGTAGTATAGTGTCCCATAGAAAATGTTGATTCTGAAAGGAAAGGAAAGGTTTTCTGACAAATCTGTTGGGGTGTACTCATTTATGCTGAGCACTTTATGCACAGCATTGTGGAGTGGCAAAGCACAAAGTTTGTCTTTCAATTTAGGAGTCATTTTTTTCCTTTCAACATTACGTTGCTATGTGTAAAGTAACAAAGTTGTGTGGTGCAATTTTCACAGATCTGGGATTACAAATAATTTAAATGACATTATGCACACTGACGTGAGTGCTGACTCTTGAACCGTTACTGCAAGTATGGACCACAGCATTTACACAAAAGTGAAATTATTTGCCCCTTCCTGCTTTTTTATTTATTTGCATATTTGTCACACTTAAATGCTTCAGATTATCAAAAAAATGTTCACTGAGTGAATACAACATGTTTTTTAAACGATGATTTCATTTATTAAGGGAAAAAAAAGCTGCCCTCTGGCCTTCCTGGCCCTATGTGAAAACGTAAATGCCCCGCATCGTTGCTAAATCATGAATAAAGTGTGGGAACCAAAGTTTGGGCACCCCACTTTCCAAAAATTTGTATTATTGTGCATAAAATCAGCCAAGGAAAGATGGAAAAAGTGAAGCTCACTAAAAGATTTCAAAAAGGCATCAAATTAGACGATTAAACATTCTTATAATTGATGTATGTCAAAAGAAGTAACAAAGCCATAGATTTTATTTCCAGTCATTTCACATTTCACAAATAAAAAAAAAGTGGTGAACCTTCCCAAAAAATGGCGTCTGGAACACCAAAAGTTTGGGCTAACCCTGCAGAGTCAAAAAAATATCTTGTACTCCTCCCTTGCAGGCAAGTATCACTTGCCTTGTAAACGCTTTTTGTAACAGCCAAGAGTCTTTCAAAAATGGCATCATTGTTTGAGGTATCTTTGCCCAATTCATTCCATTAGCCAAAATTTTTGATCTTCCCCAAGTTCTTTGAGATTTCTGGGCTGTCTGTCAAACGGGTGCATCTGTTACATCTTTTAAAAGGTCTATCCATAGATTTCAACAATTAGAGTTGATGGTCCAGGAGATTGTGAAAGTCATTACTGACCAAGGCAAAATCCCACATTCCTAGTTTAACGCTCGAAAGAGAGGGTAATCCCCTCGTGGATTTCGAGGTGTGTTTAGGATCTTATCCATTTGTAGAAGCCATCCTCCCTTTAACTTCAGCGCTTTTTCACAACCCTTTGGCGCATACAAGTTACCATAAAATTTAATAATGAAATTTTAATTGCCAAAAATCCATTTTTCCTTCCCCAAGACTCGTGAGATGTTCCTGTGCCACTGGCTGCATAACACTAATACCCCATAAAAAGCATGATTGATCCAACCCCATGCTTAAGCAGTTGGAGTGTGAGGTTGGGGGCTTTTCAGCTTCAAATTCTGGACGACTAGCCCCTTCTTAATCCACAACGTACCTTTGCTCATTCCGGCCAAAAACTGTTCAATTTTAACATCAATCGGACCCACAGAACTTGTTTGCCAGGACAATGATTCTAAACACTCAGGCAAGTTGTCTCAAAAAAACAAAATATATGTTTTGAGGTTTGCAAAGTTCAAAGACCTGATTAAATTTTTGTGGTGAACGCGTAGAAGATGTTTTCTTCTGAATGACCTCTTCCAATGAAGACCATATAAAAACAATTTGTACAAGTATCTCTTTATAGTGGAATAGTTGTACCACAACTGCAGTGTCTGCCAGATCTTTTGGAGGGATCAGTGCAGTCAAATAGGGCCGTGGGTTTTGAATGGTTTTTCTCACAATCCTGCGAGCTGTTCTATCTGATATTTTTCTTGGTCTTCCAGATCTTGCTTTAAATTCCACTGTCCTGATGACTGCCATTTCTTAATTACATTCCGAACAGAGGATATTGACATCTGAAAATGCTTTGCTATCTTCTTATAGCCTTCTCCAGCTTTGTGAGGGTCAACTATTTTCAGTTTCAGTTTTCTAGACAACTGCTTAGAAGAACCCATGGTGCTGATTGTTGGGGGGCAAGGTCAGATGAGTCTGGGCATTTAAAACCTTTGAGCTTGACATAACCTGGTCTTCCCAGATGATGATTGAGAACAATCCATGACACTGGCAGGTCTCAGCTTTGCAAAGGGCGGCAGTGCATGCTATAAATTCTGCAGGGTGCCCAAACTTTTGCAGATGCCATTTTTTTGTTTTCTGTTATTTTGAAAGTGTAAATGATGGAAATAAAATCTAACTTTTGTTGACATATTATAAGAATGTCTAATCTGTAATTTGATGCCTTTTGGAGATTTTTCCATCTTTCCTTGGCTTCTTTATGCACATTAATACAAATTTTTAGCTGGGGTGCCCAAACTTTTGATCCCCACTGTAAAATCATGAATAAACTGTGATTAACCAAATTTTTTGGAAAGCTGAGTTAAATTTCACTTTCCACACCCAGGGCTGATTATTGTCAGACCTGCTGAAATCACTTAAATAGAAGCTGTCTGACAAAGTGAAGCACACTAAAAGATTTCAAAAAAACATATCATACCACGATCTAAACAAATTCAACAACAAAGTAATTGATGTATCAGTCTGAAAAGGGTAACAAAGCCATTTCTAAGGCTTTGGGACTGCAGTGAACAATGGTGAGAGACATTATCCACAAATGGAGAAAACTTGGAATAGTGGTGAACCTTCCCAGGGAGTGGCTGGAACACCAAAATTACTCCAAGAGCCTAACGACGACTCCACGAGGTCAAAAAAGAACCAGAAGAACATCTAAAGAACTGCAGGCCTTACTTGCCTCAGTTAAGATCACTGTTCATGATTCATACAATAAGAAAGACTGGGCAAAAATGGTATCCATGGGAAAGTTCCAAAGTGAAAGCCATTGCTTACCAAAAAAAACACAAAGGCTCATCCCACATTAGCCAAAAAACATTTTGATTATCCCCAAGACTTTTGGGCAAATATTCTGTGGACTGATGAGGCAAAAGGGTGCATCCTGTTACATCTGGCATAAAAACTAAAAGAGTATTTCAACAATTAGAAAGAGACAGGGCAAAAATGGCATTCATGGGAGAGTTTCCAAGGTGAAAGTCATTACTGACCAAAAAGAACACAAAGGCTCATCCCACATCTCTAGATGTAAGCTCGAAAGAGCAGGGCCCTCGAAACCCCTCGTGTATTGTATTGTTTCTGTCTTGTCTCATGTTCCGTCCCCCTTGCTATTGTACAGCGCTGAGCAAACCCTTTGGCGCTATACAAATACTGTATAATAATAATAATAATAATATTAATTTGCCAAAAAACATTTTGATTATCCCCAAGACTTTTGGGCAAATATTCTGTGAACTGATGAGACAAAAAGTGTCTGGCATAAAACTAATACAGCATTTCATAAAAAAGAACATCATACCAACAGTCAAGCATGGTGGTGGTAGTGTGATGGTCTGGGGCTGCTTTGCAGCTTCAAGACCTGGACGACTAGCCATAATTAATTTAACCATGAATTCTGTGCCCTACCAGAAAATACTGTAGGAGAATGTTTGGCCATCAATTTGTGACCTCAAGCTCAAGCGCACTTGGGTTATGCAGCAGGACAATGATTCTAAAAACACTCCAGCAAGTCCACCTCTGAATGGCTCAAAAAAACAAAATGAAGGTTTTGAGGTGGCCTAGTCAAAGACCTGACTTAAATCCGATTGAGATGCTGTGGCATGAACTTAAACAGACTGTTCATGCTTGAAAACCCTCCAATATGCCTGCATAAAAAACAACTCTGCAAAGAAGAATGGCCCAAAATTCCTCCAAAGCGATGTGAAAGACACATTGCCAGTTATTGCAAATGCTTGATTGCAGTTGTTGCCACCAAGAGTGGCACAGCCAGTTACGTTTTCACATAGGGCCAGGCAGCTTTGGACAGTTTTTTTCCCTTCATAAATGAAATCCTCATTTAAAAAACTGCATTTTGTATTTAATCGGGTTATCTTTGTGTAATATTAAAATTTGTTTGATGATCTGAATCATTTAAGTGTGACAAATATTAAAAAAAAAAAACCCAGAAGGGGGCAAATACTTTTTCACAGGACTGTAAATTCAAGGGCATATTGTATATAGCCATATGAGATCATTTGACTGGTATGGGACCTGGAAATACAGGGGGCTCAGGGCTGTCTGGCTACTTTGTGATTTATGCAATTATCAATAGAATTAAATATTAGGGCAAAATTAATGTTTTTAAAACTAGAACCCCCTATACGGTTGCTATTAAAGCAAGTAGCATTGTACATCACTACAGTAATTGTCTTTGCAATGCGGATTAAATAGCAGAAGATTTCTAAACTGTTTTGCTGGGTTCCCATCACACACTGTCATGACCCTGATGGGAAATAAAGAGGAGGGGTGGTATTTTTATTTATTGTGATTTAACTTTTCAAGGGTTGAATCAGGCAGCCAAGGACTGGCTCAGAAAAAGACAGAAAAACAAGATTGGCCAGTTGCCCTCTGCCTATAGCAGAAATACTGCTGCAGGGCTGCACAAAGTCAAGTATTGTATATATATGTGATTTGCATTTTTGGGTAGGGGGCGAGCAGCATGTGCCACCCTACCCGCACCGCCAGCACTCGGCAATTGCTGAGTAAAACTGACAGGAAAGACCTGTGTATACAACACAGGTCTCTCTCCTGCCAGCAAGAACATGATGCTGTGTAATTCTCTGCACAGCAGCATGTTTCCCAAGTAAAACACACAGAGCACATGTTGTAAAACAGCACACAGTTACCCCCTTTGATCGCCCCAGATGTTAACCCCTTCCTGCCCCGTGTCATTAGCACAGTGTCAGAGCTTTTTTTTTTTTAGCACTGTTCACTGTATTAGTATCATTGGGATGTCAGTGGCAGTTAGTCTGTTCCCACCCAGTGTCAGAATGCCTGCTGCAGTTCCTCTATAAGTCGCTGATTGCTGCCATTACTAGTACAAAAAAAAAAATTACAGTATATATACCGCCATTTGTAGATGCTATAACTTTCAGGTAAACTAATTAATTTACATGTGTTGGGATTTTGTTTTACCAAAGACATGAAGCAGAATACATTTTGGCTTAAATTTATGACAAAAGTTTTTTCCCTGGATATATTTTATAGCAAAGTTTAAAAATATTGTTTTTTTTCAAAATCTTTTTTTGTTTTTAGCGCAAAAAATAAAAACCGCAGAGGTGATCAAATACCACTGAAAAAAAGCTCTATTTGTGGGAAAAACAGGCATAAATTTAAGTTGGGTGCAGCATTGCATGACCACACAATTGTCAGTTAAAGCAACGCAGCGTCGTATCGCAAGAAATGGCCTGGTCAGAAAGAGGGTAAATCCTCTGAAGGGCAAGTGGTTAACTCTGCCTTGCTTATAGATGGGCATAAAACATAGAGCATAAATATGGTGTTTACATCATATTCCCCACCAGGACTGGAAGCCAAGGAGCTTGTCAAGTTAGCTTCTTTGCATAGCTCTGGGTCCTTCTGGCTTTCACAGATTGCATTTGTTTCCAGCATTTCCAAATTTTGCATAGCTACCTCAAACAGCCACAATTTTGTAGTAACACTAAGAAATATAATCTTTGCACAATTTTTGTATTTGAACTGAGCAGTTTGAACAAATAAATGTATGATTTATTGCAATGGATTACTGCTCTGGTTTGTGCAGGTCAAAATTGTATGTAATAAAGTTAGCCCTACGCCTACAAAGCCAATGCAAAGCAGTTTAGCTATTGAACTTTTTACATTGCCCTTTGTCTCACTGATTATGCCTTACAGTCAATAAAACAGACACATTGTTGTGCATATTACTTACCCAATAGTAGGGCTAATATTATGGTCAAAATGGTCTTGAACAAATCGACAAACAATGCTTGACTTGCCAACCCCAGTGTCCTGCAAATGAAATCATAAAACTAATAAGTTATTGTTAACTTCTAATACTGAACATTTTATGTCTGTAAGAAAAGATACATGAAGTTACCACTAAATGAGGTTACTTTTCTATGGTAATACAGTGCCTTGAAAAAGTATTCATACCCCTTGAAATTTTCCACATTTTGTCATGTTACAACCAAAAACGTAA
Organism: Staurois parvus; assembly: GCA_951230385.1. Lineage (NCBI taxonomy): Eukaryota > Metazoa > Chordata > Amphibia > Anura > Ranidae > Staurois > Staurois parvus. Next base: position 404,059 of record CATNWA010006459.1, read on the forward strand.
ATATATTTTATAAAGATTTTATGTGATAGACAAACACAAAATGGCACATAATTGTGAATTGGAAGGAAAATAATAAACGTTTTTCAAAATTGTTTACAAATAAATATGTGAAAAGTGTGGCGTGCATTTGTATTCAGCCCCTCTGAGTCAATATTTTGTAGAACCACCTTTTGCTGCAATTACAGCTGCAGGTCTTTTTGGGGATGTCTTTACCAGCTTTGCACATCTAGAGAGTAACATTTTTGCCCATTCTTCTTTGCAAAATAGCTCAAGCTCTGTCAGATTGGATGGAGAGCGTCTGTGAACAGGAATTTTCAAGACTTGCCACAGATTCTCAATTAGATTTAGGTCTGGACTTTGACTTGGCCATTCTTACACATAAATATGCTTTGATCTAAACCATTCCATTGTAGCTCTGGCTGTATATTTAGGGTTGTTGTCCTGCTGGAAGGTGAACCTCCGCCTCAGTCTCAGGTCTTTTGCAGATGCTAACAGGTTTTTTTCTAAGATTGCCCTGTATTTGGCTTCATCCATCTTCCCATCAACTCTGACCAGCTTCTCTGTCCCTGCTGAAGAAAAGCATCCCCACAACATGATGCTGCCACCACCATGTTTCACGGTGGGAGTGTTCAGAGTGATGTGCAGTGTTAGTGTTCCGCCACACATAGCGTTTTGCTTTTAAGCCGAAAATTTAAATTTTGGTCTCATCTGACCAAAGCACCTTCTTCCACATGTTTGCTGTGCCCCCCACATGGCTTCTCGCAAACTACAAATCTTATGGCTTTCAACAATGGCTTTCTTGCCACTCTGCCATAAGGGCCAGATTTGTGAAGTGCACAACTAATAGTTGTCCTGTGGACAGTTTCTCCCACCTCAGCTGTGGATCTCTACAGCTCCTCCAGAGGTACAATGGGCCTCTCGGCTGCTTCTCTGATTAATGCTGTCCTTGCCCTGCATGCCAGTTTAGGGGGATGGCCATGTCTTGGTATGTTTGCAGTTGTGCCATACCCTTTCCATTTTCGGATGATGGATTGAACAGTGCTCCGTGAGATGTTCAAAGCTTGGGCTATTTTTTTATAACCTAACCCTGCTTTAAACTGTATCCCTGATCTGTCTGGTGTGTACCTTGGCCTTCATGATGCTGTTTGTTCACTAATGTTCTCTAACAAACCTCTGAGGGCTTCACAGAACAGCTGTGTTTATACTGAGAATAAATTACACACAGGCATACTCTATTTACTAATTAGGTGACTTCTGAAGGCAATTGGTTCCACTAGATTTTAGTTAGGGGTATCAGAGTAAAGGGGGCTGAATACAAATGCATGCCACACTTTTCAGATATTTATTTGTAAAAAAAATTTGAAAACCATTTTTTCATTTTTCTTCCACTACACAATTATGTGCTGCCACTGTGTTGGTCTATCACATAAAATCCTAATAAAATAAATTTCTGTTTTTGGTTGTAACATGACAAGGTGTGGAAAGTTTTCAGGGGGTATGAATACTTTTTCAAGGTACTGTAGTGTTATATGTTTCTGTTGTATATTGAACAACTCTGGAGGTCTTCAAAGATTGACCACAGGTTCATAACCGATCTGACAGCTATTTATTGGCAGATACAAGCATGGAATGTCGAATGGACACAGTAACGAATGTTAACAAATCTGTAAAAAGTTATAATGAAATTAAGGAATCGCATGTTACATGATGCAATAGAAGTTCAGGTTGGGGAAATAAATTCAAATATGGTTTGAAAAAATAAAGGTTGCCAAATTCTGCATTATTTATTCCGTTGCGTCGGAAAATATTGAATAGTTTTTATATGTGAATAACAAATCCACCGAAATATGAAAATCAAAAACTAATATATAGAATCTTTTTTAAAAAAAGCAACATTTTTCTAAAGCATCCGGACCAACAAATATACCAAACGAATGCTTCAGAGTAACGAATATGACTAAATGAAATTGAGATGCATTCAAAACCAAACTAAAATTTACGGTGTGTACATTCCTTATTTGCTCAAATTTCCAATTTACATATTAATAGAATAAATTTATGGAAGGATATAGAAATTTTTGGAATTTCTGCCCCGGCCACATCTATTATCTATGGGCAGTTTTTCAGATAGTACTTGTCACTATCTGAAAAGATATGACTATTTAGTGCCCATGATTTCTTTTCATGTTCAATTTTTATTGATTTAAAGGCAACAATTATTAGTAGTAGTCATGCCAATCTTTCTAAAATTTTTCACACCTAAGTGTTTTGCAGAAATCACTACAGTCCATTTAACATGATTTCCAATGGGACACGTTCACATCTAATTTTCGCGTTTTCACCTGGTGGGTTTTTTTGAAAAGGGTCAGGGACTTTTTTAACCACAAAACGTTGTGTTTTGGTTCAATAGACTTCAATGGAGACACTGCAGAAATGCATGTAGTGTGTTTTTGATGCATTTTGCGTTTTAATCTGCCCAGCAACAAGTTGGTAAAAAACACGTGAAACAACACATGTACAAAAACACAAAACGCTCTGCAAAAAGAACTGCAGAAACACATCAAATGCAAACTGCATAGGTGTGAACCTAGCCTTAAATCTTCCTCCAATTTTACTATATAAGTGTGCATGGTGGGTGAAGGTAAGTGAATAACCTATAGAGATTAGTTTGAGCACCAAGGGAGTATAGTGACAAATGTGCTTGAAAGTGGTTAAATTGGTGGAGAGGTCTTGTTTTTGTATGTAATGTAATGTGTGATGTAATCCAGTATTTAAATTGTGTGTATCTAAAAACTCTTTGAAACTGTGGGCAGCACAGTGGCTAAATGGTTAGTACGTCTGCTTGGCAGTTCTAGGGTCGTTGGTTTGAATCCCAACCACAGCACCACCTGCCTGGAGTTTGCATGTTCTCCCTGTGCCTGTGTGGGTTTCCTGTGGGTACTCTGGTTTCCTCCCACACTCCAAAGACATGCTGGTAGGATAATTGGATCCTGTCTACATTGACCCATGTATGAATGTGAGTTAGGGACTTTAGATTGTATGCCCCTTGAGGGTTAGGGATTGATGTGAATGTACAATATGTATATGTAAAGCGCTGTGTATATTAATAGTGCTATATAAGTACCTGTAATAAATAAAACTAGGCCATGAAAAGACTGAGTCTTTCTCCAGAAGTGTATAAACTGTAGTGAGGCCATGTGTCACCCACCAAGTAAAGGCTGCAAATGACTTAAGTCCTGGTGGGAAAAGAGGATCTCCCCCTAGGGGAAGGAAGGGAAAGTGAGCAGAAAGTATTTTACTAGAATATTTGATACTATCCCAGATTTTCTAATGTTCATCAATAATTTTCATCAAAACTAGTTGTTAGTGGTCTCATGTTAGAGGAAGTCCAGGGTAATGCTTTTAAATTAATGGAAGTACAGGAAGTAGCTTCCAGTTCCTCCCACAAAGGAACATCATTAGCTGCATATAGAGCAACAAGAGAGGTCATTTGGGCGGCTTGACAATATTTTAAGAAATTTGGAATGCCTAGGCCCCCTTGACACCTATGTATATACATAGTTCACCTGGGAATTCTCAGTCTGTGGTTTTGCCAAATGAAGGACATGACATGATTTTGAAAGGGCTAAACAGCAATAAAGGGGATCTAAATCAGGAGGGTACGAAAAAGGTAAAAAAGTTTTAGTAGGAAGCTCATTTTAATTAAGTTGATTCTCCCCATCCATGAGATGGCCTGTTATGTTCAGAGCAATATTTGGGTTTTTAGGTTGCGGATAGTTGCTATATACTTTGCCAAATATAGATCAATATAAATTTGAAGTAGGATTTGAGTTTTTCAGACATTGAGTTGGGTAGGGAGATGTTAGGGCGACTGATTTCTCTTCATTAACCCCTAGACGCCAACGTAACACAAATATGGTGCCTCACAGAACTGGGTTTTTTTCTGTGGGGCTGCATATTTGCATACCTGTCTTTGTGCTGTGCGGTGCGCTCCCAGCATAAAGACCGCGGTGTCACTGAGTGCACCGAGTCCACCGAGTCCCGTTCTAATGATTGGGACCCGGGACTCCAGATTCCGGGTCACATGATAGCTGTGATAGCCTCTGATTGGCTATCATAGTGATCAGTCACTGTACAGCCCGGCCCCCTTGTTTTTTTCTCTCTCTATCTCTCTATGAATGGAGGAGAGAGATACATTGTATCTCTCTAACTCCTGGCATAGAGGGAAAAAAAAGTTTGTAAAAAAAAAAAAAAAGAGATAAATAAATAAATATTAAAAAATACAGAAAAAATACCTAGATCAAGGTTTGATCTAGTTCAGTGCCAGGGTTAGTGTTTGTGTCAAGGTCAGGGTCAAAGGTCAGGATTTAAAAAAAAAATTGGTGTCAGTTAGTGTGTTTTAGGTTAAAAAAAAGACAAAAACAAAATGTGCACTATTGTTTCTACTATGGGTACAAACAACAAACATACACACATATGGCATCGCTGCAATCATCAAGAGCTGGAGAATTTATTTTGGGTTGTTCTTTGGTGGTAGGTTATGGTAGTAAGAAGAAACACACAGCTAAATAAAAAAAATTATTTTGGGCCAGTTTTCCTTTGATAATAAAAAAAAAAATCAGAAGATATCCATTACCATTTACCACCAAACGAAAGCCCAGTTTGTCCTGAAAAAAAATAAGGTATAATTCACTTGGATGTACAAAGTAGTTGTGATGATATGTACAGTTTTACTAACACATGTCTAAGTTGCAAAATTGTGCTTAGGCATTAAGATTTGTTTTACCCTTAGGCGTGAAGGGGTTAATGTATAAATTGGAGATTTGAGCAAATAAGTTTAGCATGAACTAAAAGTTTGGTAACAATACAATAGGTTCAGTTAGGGTTAACATTTAATCGTCAGTGAAGAGGCTGATTTTATAAGTGTGGCATCCAGAATTCAGGCCATGGATGTTTGGGTTTACTCTGATGAGGTGTTCGAGTATTTCCTTTTTTTTATAGTAACGATAATTATAAATCTATAGCACAGACTAGAATATGCATACTCTGTACATCTGTGTACAGGAAATGACACAAGGGCATATAAGCAGGAAATAAACAATCTGCAGGGACAAGCGGAATATTCTTGTAGACACAAAGAAAAGATGTCCCACAGGAATGTTTATTTTTCAGGCCTTATGTTGTAACCATTGGCTCGATGCCCAAACTCAAAAAAGCACTGACTTCTTTACTTTTTTTGTATGAGTGAAAAAAAAAGCAATCAAAAGACAATGAAACTACATTTATTGATGCCTGTATTGTCAGGTTATGCAGGTATGAAAAGCTTTTTAAAATCCTGTAAAATATACAATAAATTGCAGAAGAGAACTAATTAAAATACTACACAAAAAACTGAAAAATATATGAACATGTACTTGGTTTAGATACAGTATTTGCATATAAGTGAAAAATAGGAAATAACATTAACTGAAATAATGTAATCTGTGATTAAAATAGCACTGTGGCTCCTTTTTTTTTAACTTTTAGAATGTGGGGTTGGAACCACTTACTGTCAACCATTTTTGATCTGGAATCAACCAGTGGTGTGATCCCCAGATATGCTTCAGCTCACTCCTTAGAATCCTCTACACATCCCCAGCTGGTTTGACCCTTTTCTTTACCCTTACTAGGCTGTGTTTACCCTTTGGGGCATTAATATTTGTAAATTGATCTTAGCCTCTTTCTACAACCCACTACTCTCTTCCGTGAGTTCTGTTGGGAAAAGGCTACTCTCTTCAAAAACATTACAGTCCTGTAGCCCTGTCCTGTATTCCTGAGGTCCCCACAGATTCCTGAGGACCCAAGTACCAGACCTGGTATAAAAGTGTATCCAAGGGTAGCTTATAAAAGTGAAAAGCACTGATCGCTGTTGGGGCAAACTATAAGAGGATTTCAAATCTTTAGAGTCAAATAAATGGTAATTATACAATATATATTTCAAAAATGGATCACAACAGTGATCCTACTCAGTGCATTAATTTTTGGACATATTTAGGCCTACAACATATCTCATTGTGGGGCTCTTGCAAGGAATTTGTGATGTCTGTACAGCTCCCTGGAATAATGATGTTAGCAAACACTCACTACTGACATCTGTGCAGATTATGATTGTGGATGTTAAGGCTTTATAAGATCACCCTCCCATCATGGTTGCCAAGTAATCCCCTTTCTTCAGGGCAGTGGTCTCATGCAATAAACTGACCTATGCCCCTCATTTTATAAACTGTCCAGGCAGGTAGAGAGCAGAACACAAGCTGTAACTTGGTCCCAACCACACTCTATAGATGGCATGTGAGGCAAGTAGATAGTAATGACGTGTAATAGCAAGGATCATACTCTGAATTTAATTACTGAACAGAGGATTAGATCTGTATGATTGGGCACAGAGTTGGCCCATTATAATTCCCTCTTAAAGCAGAACTAAAGTTTAAAAAATACGAACAGGAAGGTTTTTGATTGCAGAAGAGACATGTAATGCCTCTTCTGCAATAAAATATACTTACCTGCCTGTTCACAATCCTCTGTAGAATGTGCACTGAGCTGAACCCGCGCAGCTCAGCTTCTGTTCTGGCACAGTACCTGTCGCCAAGTTGTCTACACTCCCCACGCCAGCCTTTTAAGACAGCCAAAAACTAGCACCCAAAAGAAGCTGGAGGACAGATGCTAGTGAGGAACCCTGTGGATACTGGACAGTTGAAACAGAGTTAGGTATTTTTCACTTTAGTTCCACTTTAAGTCATATGATGTCTCCATAGCCATAAGTCAGGGAAGGGTCAGGAGATGTAAGGGTTAAGTGCCAGCCCTGCCCCTGCTATTAGAGAAGCACCCTGGGTAAGCGTATATTAGGAAGGCAGAGAGCTTTCCGGGAAAGTGTGGTTGTCTGTGGATCTAGTCTGGACCAGATCAACATGTAGGCATTTTGGCATTATTTGTTTCCCTTCTTCTTAGGGAGGAAGCCTGATGTGGCAGAAGGGCTTTCCTTCTTGTGAGTAGTAAGGCTTTCTCTGAACTATGCTTGAGGTGATTGTAGCCGTATTAGTGCCTTTGCGACAGAAACAATTGAGTACTGTCCGTGATACTTTTTTTTATTTGCACTAACATACAATTTTGAGCACAAGCTTTCGGGGAGTGTCCCCTTCTTCAAGGTCCAAGCATGACTATACAAATCACAAAGTTTTAGCAGAATGTTAGAAGAGATGAAAAAAAAAAAAAGAGGCTAGAGATAAGACACAGCAAAAGAAAAGGGGGGGGGGGAGAGGGGGGGAAGACAACACTCACTCACACAGAGTGAGTCAAGCTTGAGCTGATAGTCATAAAACTGTTGGATAATGAGTGAGGAATCCACTCTGAACTATGCAGAACTGTTTGCAACTTACAGCTACAAACCACCTTCAAGGGATGGCTGAAGTATGTAAATATCTCTGCCTCTTTTGAATTAGTAAACTGTTTAAAGGCATTTCTGATGTGGATTTCTTCTCCTAATCTCTATACGAGAACATCTCCTGGAAATAAAACTTGTGCCCAAGCAGCAGAGCAGGGTCTGTTGATGTAAGGCCTGGAGCAGGTATGCAAAGGACTGTTGACTTGCACTGCCAGGTCAGGTATCACTTTAGACTTCACCACACATAAGGGAGAGTATTCAAGTTCCTACCATTCTCCAGCATGTGGTCTGCAACTAATATAAGTTGATGTAAACTGCTATATTGCGCAGGGACTTGTAATCTTATATCCCTACGTTGTCAACTTCCGGCTGCAAGTCTCAGTAGCCCATGAAGTAAGTCACTAGAAAACTGTACTTGAATAAGGCAGACCTCATGTCATTTTATTACCATTATGGCTTTTCCTTTTCCTGGCAGCAGCAGCAATGAAGACAGAGTATCCACAGCACTTTCATCTGTTGGTTAAGAAGCTATTTCCCAGATGGAAATGTTATCTGGATGAATTTCCAGGAAGCACATTATTTGCCTGCATTTGCTGATTGAAACAAGGACGGAGGTTAACAAGGAAAGAGGGGGAGGTGGAAACAGACAGGGAACTCGCCAGGCTGTTACATTGCTCATTCTTTGACTTGTCTGTGGTTTGTTTTGCTTGCCAGTTAGCAGCAAAATTATTTACAACTGGTGTTGCAAAATTTAATCATGTCAAGTCCGCCCTCCAAATTTCTGCACAGAAAACCAGCATTGTCTGCTGTAGTGCAAAACAGCAGTTGAACACAGCAGTTTAACTAAAGCAGGATAACTCAAGCAGCAGGAAGATACAACAAAGAACTCTACTGCACACTGGATGGACTGCAAGAAAACACCCTCCTACAAGTCTGATTCCCACTCTATGTACCTTTTAATATGCCCCCTCTACTCCTCCTTTTCATATTACTATCCCCTGTTCTCAAAATCTCAACTCTTTACCCCTCTACTCCACCCCAAAGCTTATACATATCACCCTCACTTCTACTATCTCCCAATACTACTCTCATCACCTCCTGCTAATACTTACTCACCTGCTGACCCAAAAACCAGGACATGAAGGCATGTGCACTCATATACATCCCGCCCCCATCTTACTTTCCTCACCCTCCTTCTTCTCCTAACCTCTGGGGATATCTCCCCAAACCCTGGTCCTCCAGTATCTCACCCCCACACCAGGCACCCTCCTTACTCCAGGAATAGCCACAATCCACTCAATTTATTCTCGATCCATATGCTCCTAAAAACCACCCTCCCTTTTTCATGTGCACTCTGGAATGCCCGCTCTGTCTGTAATAAGCTCTCCTCTCTCCATGACCTTTTTGTCTCCCACTCCCTTAACCTACTAGCAATTACAGAAACCTGGCTTCAAGCATCAGATTCTGCTTCTTCAGCAGCACTTTCCTATGGAGGCCTTCTCTGGACTCACTCACCCAGACCTAGTCGTCGGAAAGGAGGTGGAGTTGCTTTGCGTCTATCCCCACTGAGCACCTTTCAAGTCCTCCCTAACCCTCCCTCTCTATCCTTCTCTTTTTTTGACAGTCACTGCATTCGGCTGTTTTCTCCCATTTCTCTGAGGATTGCAGTGATCTACCGGCCTCCTAGACTGGTGTCATGCTTTCTTGATGACTTCTCTGCTTGGCTACCCTACTTTCTCTCTTCTGAAATACCCACTATCATTCTTGGAGATTTTACCATCCCCATTAATGTGAACAACCCAGCTGCATCCCAACTCTTCAACCTAACCTCATCTTTTACCTTAACACAAAGGATACACTCCTCCACTCACTCTAATGGGAATACATTAGACCTTGTTTTCTCCCATCTTTGCACTCCCTACAACCTCACAAACACCCCCTTTCCTATTTCTGATCACACTCTCATAACCTTCACAGCGTCCTCGTCTTCAAACGCTTATCTCTTCAAGCAGCAAAAAATTACCTGTAGAAACCTTCACAACGTTAACCCTTCTCTTTTCCACTCTGCCACTGACTGCATATGACAGAATCTCTCCCCTGTCCTGCCCTGACCTGGCCACTGCTGTCTACAACAATTCGCTTTCATCCACACTAGACTTACTTTCTCCCCTAGCTACACGAAGTATCAGGCCCCGACCGTTACAACTGTGTAAGACTGACAACACCAGAAATCGTAAGCGCCATAGTCGTGCACTGGAGATATTGTGGCGTAAAACCAAATCTCAGCAAGCATCCACCCTATATAAATCTGCTTTCTTAACATACAATTCCTCCCTCCATGCTGCCAAACAAGCCTACTTTGTCACTCTTATTAATACCTTGTCATCCAGTCCTCGTCGTCCCTTCTCTTCTTTTATCTCTCTACTTCCTCCACCTCCACCCAGTAACTCACTCACTGCTTACGAGATTGCAAATCATTTCAAAAACAAGATTGATGCAATTCGTAGGGGCATCTCTGCTATACAGACATCTATCCCACTTAGCATACTTGTACTAAACCTTCCTCAACACTTTACTATTTTGACCTTGCTACTACTGAGGTTTTCTCAGAAGCCCATCTCACCACCTGCCCCCTGTCCCTTCTCAACTACTACGGTCACCCTCTTCTTCTGTCCTATGTTCCCTCACTCACATCTTCAATCTCTCGCTTTCTAATGGTGCCTTCCCCACCCCTCTAAAACATGCACAGATCACTCCCATACTTAAAAAGCCCTTGCTGGATCCCCCCAACCTGAATAACTAAAGACCCATCTCCCTGCTCCCGTTTACCTCTAAACTCTTAGAACGCTTAGTCTACAATCGCCTGAGCTCCTACCTCACTGACAACAACCTTCTTGACCCTTTACAGTCTGGCTTTAGCTCAGTACACTCCACTGAAACTGCCCTACTAAAACTCACTAATGATTTACTAACTTCTAAAACTAATGGCCACTACTCCATACTCTTACTACTTGACCTCTCTGCGGCTTTTGATACTGTTGACCATCCCTTGTCCTCAAAAAACTCCACACTCTTGGCCTCTGAGACTCTGCTCTCTCCTGGTTCTACCTATTGCAGCGCTCCTTCAGCATTACCTATAACTCTGTCTCCTCCTCTCCACTTCCTCTTTCTGTTGGGGTCCCTCTAGGTTCTGTATTTGGACACCTTCTCTTCTCCATCTACACCTCCTCCCTAGGTCACTTGATAAACTCCCATGGCTTTAAGTACCATCTCTATGCTGATAACACACAAATCTATCTTTCTACTCCTCACCTCACCCCTTCAGTCTCCTCTCACATTACTAACCTACTAAGTGACATACCGGCATGGATGTCACTACTTGCTCAAACTAAATCTTTCCAAAACGGAGCTCATAACTATTCCCTCCAGCCCCCTCCCCTGAATTCTCCATCAAGATCAATAATACAACCATCATTCCCTCCCCTCATGCCAGGGTGCTAGCTGTAATCCTAGACTCCCATCTGTCCTTTCAGCCCCAAATCCAATCACTGTCCAAATCATGTAGACTTCACCTCCGCAACATCTCCAAGATATGCCCGTTCTTAACCTCGCAAAACCACTAAGCAGCTTATTCACTCCCTTGTTATCTCTCGCCTTGACTATTGTAACTCCCTCCTCATTGGCCTACCTAATCGCAGGCTATCCCCTCTTCAGTCTATCATGAATGCTGCTGCAAGACTCATCCACCTTACTAACTGTTCCTTATCTGCCACCCCTCTCTGCCAATCCCTCCACTGGCTTCCCATTGCCCAATGAATAAAATTCAAAACATTAACAACAACATATAAAGCCATTTGTAACTCTTCCCCTAAATTACATCACCAATCTTGTCTCCAAATATCACCCAAACCGTCCTCTCCGCTCCTCGCACGACCTCCTGCTCTCTAGCTCCCTTGTCTCTTCCTCCCATGCTCATCTCCAGGACCTCTCCAAAGCCTCCCCCATCCTCTGGAACATTCTACCCAAATCTATTCCCGCCTTAAGCAAATAACGGAATCTTCTATTCCTCATATCAGTTCATCCCCCACAGTTATTACCTTTTGTACCACCAGCCCCTCCCTCTTAGATTGTACGCTTCAAGAAGCAGGGCCCTCCTAACCCTCTTGTACTGAACTGCATTGTTGTTGTATTGTCTCCCTTTATATTGTAAAGCACTGAGCAAACTGTTGGTGCTATATAAATCCTGTATAGTAATAATAATAACAATGAATGCACTGTTTATCTTGCCCCTGCCACTTATACGCAAACTGTCTCTGGCATTTCCTTCTTGCCAGAAGGGAATAAATGTGGAGATGTGAAAAGAAAAAAGATTTTCCTTGCCTTTATATAAGTAAAAGTGCCAACATTATATTAAAAAAAGACCAATTATCACATCAAAGTTTTCATATTACAGAAAACCTAAAAGAGAAGTATGACCAAAGCTTTTTTGGCAATACTTCTTATGTGGGTCACAAGTGTAAACTTATTGTGCCCTCCTGTGACGCAAAATCCGCCAGCTAACATCACAGACCCACTCCAGACTAATGTTGAGATTCACCCAGATATCTTACAGGCAACTGGCTCAGCCTTTCAGCGCTCCATTGAGAGCCAGCCACTTCTACCCCATCTCCTGTCCTGTGCTCCAGTGGTCACATGATCGCTCAGTTCTCAAACTTAGAGCCGTGGGGACAGCTTGCATCATTGGACTGATGCTGCAGCAGGTAGGTAAGTAGGTATGTTTGTTTTCTTTATAATTCCTCCTGTCTCCTTTAAGTTGGCCATACATGGCCTAATTTATTTTTTGTTCAGCCAGCGGGCTGAACAAAACAAATTAAACCAGCTTCCTCATCCACATATTCGAGGTGGATGGGGGAATCCTCCCCATGGTGTTATTGTAATCTGACAGTGGAGGGGTTAGCTAGACTCCTCCACTGTCAGAATACACTGATCATCCCTGCAGCTTATTGGCTGCAGTGCTGATCAAACTAAAGTTTTCCAGCAAGCTTATTCATGAGCAGTTGATTAGTAGATCGTCTGCTTTTGAACAGGAGCAGCCATAGGTAGATCACAATTCGTCTGGTTCCTGTTGAATCCATTTATGTCCAGGTTTAAATAAAACCTTTCCTAGGGCTGACTATACCCTATACATTCTGATTTTACAATATACAAATATACAAACTATATAGTGCAAGGGCCTGCCTGATGTGTTCTATCTGAACTAGATAGGTTAGGTATGTCCTCACATACTGTAGTTTTGGTAAATCTAAAAGGAAGTTGTACAATCAGATTACACACCGGCCACTTTACTAGTTACACCTGTTCAATTGCTTGGTAACAAAAATTGCTAATCAGCCAATTACATGGCAGCAACTCAATGCATTTAGGCATCTAGACATGGTGAAGACGACTTGCTGAAGTGCAAACCAGCATCAAAATGGGGAATTTCAGTGACTTTGAACGTGGCATGGTTGTTGGTGCCAGACGAGCTGGTCTGAGTATTTCAAAAACTGCTGATCTATTGGGATTTACGTACAACCATCTCTCAAGGGTTTGAGATGAAAGAAAGGCAACAGTAACTCATGTCAATATGAACCAAAATCTCTGAGAAATGTTTCCAATACCTTGCTGAATCTATGCCACAAAGAATTAAGGCAGTTCTGATGGCAACAGGGGGTCCAACCCAATACTAGCAATGTGTACGTAATAAAGTGGCTGGTGAGTGTACAGCGTATGGCCAGCCCAAAAGAAACCCAGGGGTTGCAAATGCTAAACTTCTAAAAATACTTCATGCCTGGTTGTTATGCACTGGTTTCAGTACTAATGATGCCATACGTAGTAAAGTTTATCCAGCAAGCACAAAGTCCCCACTCACAGGTTTTCACCCTTACGGGCTTAATGGTAATATTTGTGCTGACTGAATAAACTTTACTACTCATGGTATCACTAGTGTCAGGGAATTCACATACCTATGCGCAGGCACAGAATTCCTGTGAGCCCTATCATAGCCCATTATCAGGTGCGCGTGCACAATTGCGCACACAGGTGCACAAGTGCGGTTGTGCATGTGCGACGATGCAATGGTGCCAGGCGGGCTATTTAAGCTGAACTAGTGCCTTGCATCAGTACTGTTTGGTCTATTATGTTCTAGCATCTGTGCATTCTGTTCTCGAGTTATCTTCTGTTGCCGACCTCACCTGTTATCGACTTTTACCTGAGCGCTGCCTGTACCAACCCCTGGCCGGCCCTTTGACTATTCTTCTGCCTGCTGTTTATGACTGATCTGCCTGCTAGTTGCCAACACGGACTGTCGGACCTTGCCTGTACATTGCCTACTGCACCTGGACCAACTGATCTCTGCCAGCATCCAGTTCCTGCACCTCTATCATCTGCCAGCTGCTCCTGCACTTCTGCCAGCGTACCATCTGTCAGCTGCTCCTATACTTCTGCCTGCATGCCACCTGCTCCTGCACTTCTGCCAGTGTGCCACCAGCCAGCTACTCCTGCATCCCAGAAGCACATAAGCATCCATCAGCAGAAGTCTTACCAGGAACTTGTGCCTGTCTGCGCTTTGCGTTCCCTATTACTTTACCAGGGCTCCTGAGCCAGGGCTGTAAGAGAGGCCTTTCTCTGCACTTTAGGTTCCACCACCAGGTACGTTACAACTAGTGTGCGACATGGTGTTTGGAAATCGATGGTGGGATGGAGTGAAGACAAACTTCCTTTAGTCTACATCTGGTATGTCTGAGTATGGATCCAGTGGGGTTTGGAGCAGTGCCATGTCTTGTGAATCTACCAGGCTGTCATGTCCGGAAATTCAAAGTAAACACTTAATCTGCATACTTGTTCTTTGTCAGTGACTGAGAAAGTACTGAACCCAGTGCATCAGCATGAGAGCCAAGGAACATGTATTTTCAGAAAGAGAGGTAACAATGACAGCCTCCATAATTATTCAGTACACATTTTATTTAATTTACAAACAAAAAAGGAACACCATTTATTAGGCCTATTTTTCGGTCAAACTGTTAAAGTTTATGACTGTTGAAAAGAAGATGTGAGATCAAAAGAACATGGTCTGTCTTTAGGAAACCAAATAACTTCATGTAAAGTATAATAAAGCAGCCAATCAGAGATCAGAGACTGCAGGATTGTGAAATTCTGTTTGACTTATTGCCTGCATAGTCATATCACCATATGGGCCTAATCGTCCTAATTTACACATTAGTATGCCAGCACCCACATATTCCCAAACATCTCCTTCGACACAAGTTCTAAGTCGCTTAAAAACTGTATGAAATTAGTGATTTCCTGACTTTCAGTAGTATGCATGTTACCCACCTACTGAAGTGTGAACGTGAACAGTATGAGGACCATACAAAAATAACCCTAGCTAAATGTGTAATAGAGAAAGTGAGAAATATTACCAGTAAACAAAAAAACATTGGTGTAACCCATCATTTTAAATGCTTCCTTAATTGGACTCTAGGTCATTAAAATGTTTGATTTTACAAAAGGTAACAGCAAAATGTGATTTTATATAAGAGTTTTTGAGCCTGGCTACCCACCCCCATGATGAAGAAGGACCTATTACCTTTGAAATGCATTATGTGGATGGTGAGAGCCAGACTGTAGGGACCATTACTTCTTGGAGTTCGTGTCCGAAAGATGTTACCTGTGGGGTTTAATTGTGCTTCAAGATTATTTGCTTCTGAGTATTTAATTGTCTGGTGAATAAAGTTCCAGGTTTTTTTTTTTTACAAATGGAGAAGCGTTTCTTGTCCCTAATGAAGTATCGTGACAACCCTTCAGTGATGACGGATGAACTTGGGAGGTCTGGAGCCATCAGAGAGACTGGTGCACACGGAGCTGGTGGAAGAGAATTGGTAGGAGGAGAGAGAGTAAGGCCCCAGCAATGGGACTGCGAAAACAGAAAGGCTTGAAGTGCATGCAAGCCATGTCTGTACTAGACATGGGTAATAGAAACAGAACTTAATTTCCACTTGCCGAGCAGCGGATCTGGTATTCATTGCATTCAGTGACAATGAGCATGGTTGTCGGCTGTAGAGAAGTGAACAGTACTTACAAAAGACCGGCATGTTAGCTTTACCCAGGAAAGCAATTCTGAATTGAGGTATTAGCTAATACTCCTCATCAAAAATAAGAAACAAAGCTGTGTTTTCGAGGGTGATGTTTGGAGATATGTGATGTGTAAATTAAGCTGCTATAGACATGGACAGGCTGCTATAGACTTGTTGCTGAACGCTGCACCTGTGCCTCCTGGGTGTATAAAACACCGACAGGCACACATTATTATTAAACAAATTTGCCACCTAACCTGATCTTTTGACACCTGTTACTAACCAGCTTGCATGAATTGGTTTGCACACCCCCTATGATTATGTGCGGTTAGCACGAAACACGCCAGGGAGGAGCTACAGCGTTCTGACGTCACGCCGCCGGCACCACGTGGGTCCCGGCGGCCATCTTGGAATCCAACCTATGGTCAGTGATTTTGTCTTTTCCCTATTTGTACTGCTTTACTGGAATAAATATATACCATATGCAAAATGGTATCACGCTATTGGCCTCCTCTTTTTTGTGCTCCTTGTGAGCTATCGCCAACCCACAGAGCTGCATATAAGGGGAGAGTGAGCCACAATACCAGTAGAAGAGAGCAGTGAGGGGTACACCTGACCAGACCTGATCCATCCATACAGGAGTCTTCAGAGATTATTTTCTCTAAATGCGCAGATAAACTGTGCATCTGGTGAGTGCACAGCTTTTACACACTATCGGGCATTTCACCACAGTTTGGATGGAGCACCATTTATTAGAGAGAATTTGATCTCTCATACTCTTCATTGGGACTATTATTCTAGTATTATCACCATTGGTCACTCTAATAGTGACAGACTATATGAGATCACAAAAGTCACTGTGTGTATATGTATTTTTTGGCACTATGTCACGTCACTTTATTTTTATGATGAATTAATGCATTAATTGAACAATCTAGCGCTGCACCTTATAAACACACTGTTGACCTGGCCAGAACTTATTTACTCTATTTCTCTGAATACACTACTAAATTGTTATTGCTTATGCCCCTGCCTGCTACACATATTTCCTTTACTGATCAATGGATAAGCTCTACTTGGTATGGGTCTGACCCTCATCTGATGAAACTTCCACTTGAATCCTGACAGTTTACTGCTTCGCGTTCATGATGCATTGGCCACCAGGACCTTTCTGGAGAGCTAAAGGCCTTTGTTGCGCCATTCTTCCACAGTGCATGTAACAGTCAATAAGTACAGGCCATAGGGCTTTTGAGTTGTACTAGCTTTCCTTATTAGGGCTTTTACTATGGTCCAGAGATAATTGGTGGCATATACTATTACCACAGGTCTCAAGACTTCATGTCTATTGCATTAGGACTATATGATACCTAACTCTAAGAATGTTTTACCTTCAGGTATAAATTATGTTCTAAAGCCTGTCTCCAGGGAAAAGTAGTTATCCTTTCCAACCACTCTGCTCTGAGTAATATGCAATTAAAAAAGAAACATTTTTTATTTACCCAGGTTCACAGTCGTGATGCTTAGTCACTAGAACTGCTGAATCCTAACCTACAGAAGTGGTGCCACTGGTACCACTTCTGTAGGTTAGGATGCAGCAGTTCTATCTTCTAGTGCACTGCTGACTGGCCTCTTTGAAGCTCCTCATCATGATGTCATCACATAGCTGAAGCCTTTGGGATCATGTGAGGACCCCAACGATGGATAGCCAATAGCAAGTGTTCATGTCACCATACACGGACATGGCCACTTGAAGAAGTACCCTTTTACAATTTAATGCAGAAGAAAGTAGACTTGGAACCTGGATTGTCACAAAACCACAAATTGGGACATTCAGTTTTATTTTTAAAGAATCTAATTAGGAGTTAGCTTGAGCAAGGTGCTTAAAGTTTAGTGGAGGGTGGGAAATAAGGCCAGCAATCAGCTTTAAAGGGAAAGAAATATGGTGGCTACCACTACTAACCTGTTTCAAAACTGCAAGATACTTGGCTGTCTCTGGTGTCATTGACCTAGCGCACATACACAGATCAAAGCCAACATTTCTAGCCAATGTAAAAAATAAAAAAGCAGTACTTTTGTTTTTTTGGCCTCATGTGCATGAGGCCTTAAAGTGTTACTAAACCCAGGATCCTGCATTCACTATATCTAGTCTCCCACAGTACACATAACGTGGAAGTGTGATTACTTTAGTAAATATAAACTGCTAAATACCTTTTCTCATCAGCAGTTAGAGCAGTCTTGTGACTTCTATCAGTGTCCAGTACAGCACTGGTTAAAGCTTATAGGAGGAGTTTTCATTTTGCTCTAGGAGGATGCAGAACCCCTGACCTCTGTTTGGACAGTGCTAATTGGCACTGTGTTGATCACATGCACTCTCCCAAGAAAAAAAAACTTCTCTAGCAATAAACACCAAACTGAGCATGTGCAGAGTGTCTCCACAGGATATGTCTTATCAGGGGATAAGAGGGGGACACAGGAAGAAGGGGGGGATCAGAGAAGTCAGGATCAAACACCATTTTAAACACAATGCAAAGGATTGACCCCTTAGGTTTCACAGTGAGTATAACAAGCATGCCTTACTGCATATACAGGCTGATTTTACTGTTGTGGGCGTAGTAACACTTTAAGTAAGTTTGGACCCAATCATTTGCCATGTTAATGTAGTTTCAAAAGTTGTTTTCAATCTTTTGAAATCTATGGCTTTCATTGAAATGATACCTTATGATCCTGCCATGAAGGTCTTAGTTTAGGCACTTCCTGGTCTATCACATAAAATCTTAATAAAATACATTTACGCTTTTGGTTGTAACATGACAAAATGTGGAACATTTCAAGGGGTATGAATACTTTTCAAGGCACTGTAATTTTCTTTCACTGTCCAGAAACAGTTTAGGAGACCTGTAAGTGAAACTGAAACTGCATCAAAGAAAGATCAGGCCACTTTTATGCTAGACGGGACTGTGGCAAGTGGTAAAGCTGTGTAAATCTCAGGATTAGATGAACAGAAATAATTATTTAATTGTTGTATGCAGAGTGGTATTAAACCCAAAAGCAAACATTTATTACATTGCAGCTTGCCAATTCTTAGACATGATAGCTGCATTCATTTTCTTTTTGTCTTTCTTTCTTCTATTTTCATCTGGTTATCCACCCAACAGGTCTACTGTTTTCCAAAAGCTCAAGCTCTCCAGCGGAATGTATCAGTTTACATGAATGAGACAATCCATTTAACACTGGCAGGGGTGTATAAAATGATCAGCTTTTATTTTTCATGTAAAACCTTTGTCCCAAAAGGCAAAAAACAAAGTTTGCTGTAACTGATTATAAAGTGGGAGCTGGAGTTTAGCTTTAATTTGTTAGTTTACTAATACATTTAACACTCCCCTCCCCCCTGACTGGGAATTGTGCTCTCTGCTATGTCTCCTGTGCTCATTCATCCAGAGTGGTATCTCACTAATACAGGAAGTGTGTTACTGGCCAGATCACCAGGGGAAAACTAAGGGGAAAAAAAAGCAAAAGCTGGAGTTTAGCTTTAATTTGTTAGTTTACTAATACATTTAACACTCCCCTCCCCCCTGACTGGCAATGGTGCTCTCTGCTGTGCCTCCTGTGCTCATTCATCCAGAGTGGTATCTCACTAATAAAGGAGGTGGGTTACTGGCCAGTTCGCCAGGGAAAAACTAAGGGAAAAAAGCCAAAGAAAAGAAAACTGATGTAATTACCACATCTAATAATTGGTAAGCTGTAATATAATACATTTTTGCTTTTGGGTTTTTTGTTTTAAATGTTTGCCTGGAGTTCAGCTTTAACAGCACCTATGACAATGGCTAGTCTTAAATGCTGGGAATAAAAACATAAAATGAGTTTTAGAAAGTCATTATCCAGTAACTACTACATTCTTGCAGTTAGTCTTTAAATCAGACATTTTCTACTTGCTAAAGCTAAGAGGTTTTTTGCATATACAAGCTGAGTATTTTTAAAAAGTGAACAATACCCTGGCACTGAGAATAATAATAGAAGAGTAAAAGGAAAACTGTACACAGCTGCCAACACATGCGTTCCTCAATAACATCTGCCAGAATCAAAGTTTGTGGTTGAATGTTGTACAGAACAATAAAAAAAGACAAAAGCAAGATGGAAATTTTCACTGTAAGGCCACTGTTTAAGTAGCGCACCCGTCGTCTCTTTTGAGCAATACCTTTCCTGTCCTTTATTCTTTAAGATGCAGTTCTGCACTGTGCATTACTGGTGGAAGAATGCATACAAATATGAGCCAAGTACAGTTGCCAGTGACTTGAATTTATAATCAGTGTTCGATACAGAATCCCTAAGCCAATATCCTTCTTCGGTTAGGAACTTTGTTCCTTTGTACACCGTCATCCCACCCGTATCCTTCTCTTAAAACCAATTTTAAACAACACACTCACCCCCAGAAGGCAAACTTTCAGCTCTCGGATAGCCATCCTTTAAAGGAATTCTTGTTTCCTATACCACATCATCAGGAGAGCAGCGCTTCAGCACACAGACATCTCCCAAGCTGCTCTTGTATGCTCATGTGGATTGCATGCAAATAATTTCCTGACTTAACAAAAAGAGAGAGGGGAGAGAGAGAGAGAGAGAGAGAGAGAGAGAGAGAGAGAGAGGGGGGGAGAGAGAGAGAGGAGGTTTTAATTCCTACAAAACAAACGGAAACCAGTCTGGGCTATTTATGGGCAGCCCTGTCACATGGCCTGCAGACAGCTACTCATTTGCTGCTTTCGTAATCCCCCAAAAATGCTGCACATTATACAAAAAAATACTTTAGGGGCACGCAATGACTGAGAAGAATACCTTACGTGTCCAGGAGGTGCTGTGTGAACTGTTAGGTCACTTTGTTTAAGGGGTTTATTATAGTTTTTTTTTTTATCCAGTACGTAAATCATAACAGCTAGGATGAGCTACAGTGGAAAGTGATTGTAATCCAGGAATAAGGGTGGAGAGGAATTCACTGCTACAGTACTATCTCTGGAAAACTTTGCACATCGAGACCTTTCGCATTTACTACAAAGATTTGCTTGTTTCTTAGCAAATTATGACACTGCTACACCGCTTGTGCCCCCGTATTTTCATATGTGGAACACCCCCGCAGAAGCCGTTAGTTTGGTAATCCTTTTAAAAACTTGATTTCCTTTACTGAGCCTAAAGCTATTGTAAACCCACGCCTTTTAAAACAACAACCCATTCAGTTTAAAATAGAAATGAAAGACAAAACATTTGTGTGTAGACATAAAAAAAAAATTATATACATCTTTTTTCCTTTCTTTATAAGTGATCACATTCCTTCTTTTCTCTGCTGCATAAGAGCTAGGGGAGGGGAAACAGTAGTACACTGATCTTCCCATTGAATAGCTATGCAAGACGGGGGTGGGGCATGTAACAGAAATCTGACCATTGGAGGAAAGCACACTTTGTTTCCAGCAACGCTAGAGAACTGACCACGCTGTACTCTCTCATGCCTAGTGTGGTCAGTTTTTATTAGGAAAGCAGAGAGACTGGCAGGAACACCATGTATTTCATACAAAGGGAGCAATAAAAAGAAGACAGGATACTTTTTTCATACAAGTACATGGTAATGCAGGCACATACCAGGAATATGAAATTTTGAGTTTACATATTCTTTTACGTGGTGGAGTAACTTTCCTACTCCTAATCATATTAAATGTACAGCTTTGCAATAATGAACTTATAACACACCATTATAATACAATTTTGTCATATACTGTAACAATTTTGACTTTGGAGAGTAACCCTAAAGGTGTCTGGCCTAGATATCACCCCAGCTAGGACAAGACCACCAAGAAACATAGCCAAGGCAGCAACACAAAAAATAAGTACAAATAATAAACCTAAATAACATATCAAGAGGTTAGGCTGTACGTAAGACTTCAAGGTGGTCCTGATAAGCCCAAATTTGCTTCCCGGGCTTTGTTGTGAGAAATAGAGCAACCCCCAACAATATAAATTGTGAAACAAAATACATGTCCTGTATGATAGGACAAGATGGAATAGTCTCAGATGATTACTTTTGCTAGCTTAGTTGGGGGCCTTTCCGGTGGTATACAGGTGGCAAAGACAACTTCAATTATTATTATTATTATTATTATACAGTATCTATAAAGCGCCAATAGTTCGCTCAGCGCTGTACATTATAAAGGGGGACAGACCATGTGACAGAACAATACCAATACAATGCAAAACATGAGGGATCGAGGGCCCTGCTCTTTCAAGCTTACAATCTATAGGAGGAGGGGATAGTTGGGGTACAGGAGGAGATAGCTGTGGGGGATGGTCAAGTGGTAGGAAGAGTGGAGGAGGTCGGATGAGTTAGCAGGGGGTGGGGTAGGCTTCCCTGAAGAGATGGGTTTTCAGGGTGCGCCTAAAGGAGGAGGAGAGTAGGTGATAATCTGATGGGTTGGGGCAGAAGGGAGTTCCAGAGGATGGGTGACACCCTGGAGAAGTCCTGGAGGCGGGCATGGAGGAGGAGACCAGGGAACTAGAGAGAAGGAGAGGTCTTGTGAGGAGGAGCGGAGTGTGCGTGCTGGGCGGTACTTGGAAGGTCAGTGATGTAGTTCGGGGCAGTATGGTGGACAGCTTTTGTACGTCAGCGTGTAGGATTTTGGGAATTTGATCCGTTGCGCAATCGGAAGCCAGTGGAGGGATTGGCAGAGGGGGGGGCAAAACAGTCTGGCAGCCGTATTCAGGATGGACTGAAGCGGGGATAGCCAGCGGCGAGGCAGGCCAGTGATGAGGGAGTTGCAGTAGTCGAGTCGTGATATGATGAGGGAGTGGATGAGCCTGTTTAGTGGTTTCTGGAGTTAGGAACGTGCGGATTTTGGCGATGTTGCGGAGGTGGAGTCTGCACGAGTTTGTTAAAGAGTGGACTTGGGGCTGGAAGGATAGGTTGGAGTCCAAAATGACACCAAGTACTCTGGCCAGCGGGGCGGGTTTGATGGTGGTGTTGTTGGACATGATGGAGAAGTCAATGGGGGGTGGTGTCCGGGCTGGAGGGAAGACAAGAAACTCGGTTTTGGAGATTTTAAGGAAGTGGAGCGACATCCAGTCTGATATGTCGCTAAACAGGTGTGTGATTCGGGCGGAGAACCCCCGAGGGGGTGAGGTGGGGGGTTGAGAGATAGATTTGTGTGTCGTCGGCATAGAGGTGGTAGTTGAAGCCGTGAGAGTGTATGAGTTGGCCAAGGGAGGAGGTGTAGATGGAGAAGAGAAGGGGGGCCCGAGGACAGAGCCTTGAGGGAACCCAACAGAAGAGGGGGAGTTTGAGAGGGAGGTGGTGGCATTATAGGTAACGCTGAAAGAGCGTTGTGACAGGTAGGATGAGAGCCAGGAGAGAGCAGAATATAAATCTGACGAGGGAGTGTAGTTTTTTTTTGAGGAGGAGGGGGTGGTCGACTGTGTCAAAGGCCGCAGAGAGGTCAAGGAGTAGGAGCATGAATAGTGGCCATTAGCTTTGGCGGTTAGCAGGTCGTTGGAGAGTTTGAGTAAGGCAGTTTCGGTGGAGTGTAGGGGGACGGAACTGTAGGGGATCGAGGATCGTTGAGGTGAGAGCATAGGCGGGCGTATAGACTAGGCGCTCGAGGAGTTTAGATGTAAATGGGGAGCAGGGAGATGGGTCTGAGGTTGTTCGGGTCATTGGGGTCCAGGGAGGGCTTTTTTAAGTATGGGGGTGATGTGTGCATGTTTCAGAGGGGAAGGGAAAGTGCCGGAGGAGAGGGAGAGATTGAAGATGTGAGTGAGGGGAGCGTAGGATGGAGGGGGAGGGAGGTTTGTAGGAGTTGTGAGGGGATAGGGTCAAGGGGGCAGGTGGTGAGGCGGGCATCAGAGAGGATCTTGGAGACTTCTTCGATGGTAGTAAGGTCAAAGGTGCGGAGTGTTGGGGGAGCTTCAGTATGAGGAATGTAGGGTGGGGTGGGAGAGGAGGTCAGAGCAGTGGTGGGGCCGTGGGAGAGGGGTGTAGAGGGGGTAGCTGAGTGAAAAGGGGGTTGGAGGAAGCAGCGATGAAGTCCCTGTGGGTTATGTCGAGGGGGGAGGGGGGGATGAGGGGGTAGCTGTGTGAGCAGGGGACGGGTTGAGAAGGCGTGTGAGTTGCGGCAATGTCCTTGCGAATTAAGTGTCAATCTTGTTTTTGAAGTGATTGGCAATCTCAAGGGCAGTGAGTGAGGTGCTGGGTGGAGGTGGGGGTGGCGAGAGTAGAGAGGTTGAAGGTGGAGAAGAGGTCGGCGAGGATTGGAGGAGAGGGCCTTGATGAGGGTCAGGGGGAAGTAGGCTTGTTTGGCAGTATGGAGGGAGGAGGTGTAGGTGTGGTAGGCAGATAAGGCTTGTTGGGATTTGGTTTTGCCCATAGTCGCTCCAGGGCTCGACTGTGTCGTTTGAGGGTTTTGGTGTGATCAGTCTGCCAGGGCTGGAGCCGGGGTCTGATGTTGCGTGTGGTTAAAGGCGCTAGTGAGTCAAGGGCTGTTGACAGCGCATAGGCGGTCATAGCCAAGTCGGGGCAGGACAGGGGGAGGATGCGGTCATGGAGTTGATCCACAACTGCGGAGTGGAGGGAGGCAGGTTTAAGGTTGCGGAGGTTACGGGTAGGTTGTAGTGTGACATTTGGAGGGGTAGGCGGTTGGAGGATGAGGAGATAGAGAAGGTAATCAGGTTGTGGTCAGAGTAGAGGGAAGGGGGTGTTAGTGAGGGTGTGGGGGGGTTTCGCAGCGGTTGGAGAAGACAAGATCAAGGATATTACCGTCGGAGTGGGTGGTGAATTGTATGCACTGTGCAAGTGCAAAGGAGGGAGGTTAAGTGGAGGAGACGGGCTGTGTCCGGGTTGTCGAGGTTGACAGGGATGGTTGAAATCCCCAAGGATGATAGTGGGTAGCTCAAAGGGTAGCCAGGAGGAGAAGTCTTCCAGGAAGCGGGGGATGGATCCAGGAGGCCGGTATATCACAGCAATCTTCAGGGGGGTTGGGGAGAATAGTCGGACGCAGTGGGCCTCGAAGGAGGAGAGGATAGGGAGGGGGGTTTGGGAGGACTCGGAAGGTGCTCAGCGGTGGACAGGAGCAGGCCAACCCCACTACCTTTACGACCGTTGGGCCTGGGTGAGTGGGTCCAGGTGAGATCGCCGTAGGAGAGTGCAGCAGGGGAGGTAGAGTCAGTGGGCTGGATCCAGGTTTCCGTAATCGCCAGGAGGTTGAGGGGAGCGGGAAACAAAGAGGTCGTGGATGGGCGGTAAGCTTGTTGCACACGATCGGCCGTTCAGGAGTGCACAATGAAAACGGGGGGGAAGATTTTAGGGAGCAGGGGGACAGATACTAAGTTGGGGGGGTTGCGTGCAAGGACGTGGAGGCGGGAGGGTTTTGGGCGGGTGAGGGAGGTAGTGGAGGGCCAGGATTCGGGGAGATGTCCCCCGCGGTTATGAGGAGGAGAAGGGTGAGAAAGGTGGCATGGGAGCGGGATGTGCAGGAGCGTGAGAAACTACTAGTGGAGGAGTTCGGGTCAGTGGGAGAGTGGAGTAATAGGAGGAGTTGGTAGGTGCCATAGAGGGGTGAGGGAAGCAGTGAGTTGGGCACAATATACAAATGTTTGGGAGGAGCATAGTGAATGGATTTTGGGAACAGAGGAGAGAGAGGAAATGAGAAGGAGGAGTGGAAGAGGCATTTTGGGGAGGTGATGAAAGCAATAGTAGGGAGATGATAGCAATGAGGGGTAGATGTACAAGTTTTGGGGTGGAGCAGAGGGGTAAAGAAATGAGATTTGGGAACAGGGGGATAGAATATGAAGAGGAGAAGAGGGGTGTATTATATAAAAGGTACACGGAGTGGAACTCAGGTATGTAAAAGATATTTCCCAGTGTGTTTCCTTGCAGTCTGTCCAGCATGCAGTAGAGTTTCTTGCTGTTGTTGTGTCTTCCTGCTGCTTAAGTTCTCCTGCTTTAGTTCAACTGCTGTGTTTAACTGCTCTGCACTCATTCAAAGCCGCACTCCATCATAAGCAGCACCCCATTCAGAGACTGTGCCCCCCATCAGAGATCTCCCCCATGAGCTGAACTAAATTTATAGGGAGATGCTCAAATGAGCATTCAAACTCTGCCCCAATTAGAAGCTGATAAGGCTCACATGAATGGGGGGGATGTTTCTTAGGAACCAGGCCACAGTCATAAACCTGAGTGCACCCAGAGAAGAACAGCAGGAGTCAATGCGTTTGTCTGGTTAAGAGTGGAGGTAGCAGATAAATGCAGTTACCCAGAGAAGAACAGCAGGAGTCAATGCGTTTGTCTGGTTAAGAGTGGAGGTAGCAGATAAATGCAGTTACCCAGAGAAGAACAGCAGGAGTCAATGCGTTTGTCTGGTTAAGCTGGGTAGCAGATAAATGCAGTTACCTGTGAAAGTAGAGAAGGCACAACTAAAGTGCTGTGTTCAACTGCTCTGCACTCATTCAAAGCCGCACTCCATCACAAGCAGCACCCCCATCAGAGACTGTGCCCCCCATTAAATAACTCTTTTTATTCAGCAGGTTGAACTAGGCCAGGTGAGATAAGGATAGCCTAAGTTGAAGCTGGAGATGTCTGAGGTGACTGGTTGAATGTTTGTCTCAGGTGACTGGCTGAAGCTTTGTCTTAGGTATCTGGCAGAATGCAGGTCTGAGGTGTCTGATGGGAGACTTGATTAAAAAGACCAGTCGAATGTTTGTCTGAGGTGACTGGTCAAAGCTTTGTCTGAAGTTACTGGCAGAATGCGGTGTAGCAACCGTACCCACAGAGATGAACGCGGTTCAACCATTTTGCTCCAACCCTCCATCTTGTAGATTTCTCTCCCCCTCTTTGCTCATCCCCCTCCCCTCGCTGTGGGGTGACATGTGGCCTGAGTGATGGCAGAGGTCACAGGCAGCCAAAGCACAGCAGGAAGCTCCGAGCTATAAAACCCCCAAGGAAGCTGGGGCATATCGTAAAAGTATTAACCAAGTCCCTCACTGAACTTCAAAAGACCTTCCAAGGGGTTGTAAAGACAGACTTACTTTTAAAAACTCACTTTTTCATATAAGTTAATATCTTCACATAGGACATAATTACCTAAACACGGAGCCCATATTCGGAAGGCTCAATTTGAGACCATTCTCCTGGTATGTTACACCCCTTAACTGGCATACATAGAAAAGCAGAAAAGTATATCTCCTGAACCATTCAAGTGTATATGACATGTTTTATCTCTAACCATTCCGCAGCTGCGGCTAAATATTAATATACTATTGGCCAGGCCGGCAAATGCCCCAAGACCAAGTTATGAATCTTAATTGCAGCTATGAGAGTTTCTGGGTATAACTTAAGTCTCCACCTACACTCCCCTCCCCAAAAGGAGACGATTGGTTTACTACTCCAAAGAGACACCCTGCTGAGATCCTAGAAAAAGTGCTTGGAGTTGGGTGTGTGTGAGAGAAAGAAGAGTCTCCCGTTTAACATCGAAACTGAGTGAGAGACAAGAAATCCTTTTTGAACTCATAAGACTTGAAACTGCTTAAACCAAAGCTGATTGGCAAGTACTTTAACCCTTTAAACTCCTGTTTTCTCTTTGCTGTGCTATTGTTCTCTGTATATTTATATATATATATATTGGTTACATCTTTTTTCTGTAAATAATTTTATTGCACCCTTTTGACCTTTTAATAATTTATATTGTAAAGCGCTGAGCAAACTGTTGGTGCTATATAAATCCTGTATAATAATAATATAATAATAATAATAAATCTTACTTTCTGAAAGTGTTGAACTGTTTCTAAAGCTCTTTAATGCAAACACGAATTCATGCCGCTGAAGAACGCTACTGTGTGTGTTTAACCCTCTGTATAACCTGTCTGCGGTGACAATATAGTTTCCTCTTTCTCTGTACAAAAAGGAGGTAGTGGCAGTGTGAAGGGTTAATTGCGTAATTAACCTGACGCAGTAACAATCGCTCCCAGGCTGCCGGTACATCGATTGTGGTCCATTAGTTGGAAAATCGTTGTGCAGGGTGCAGCTGGGCATGGCATTGTTACGCACATGACATCGCGGTTTTAGATTGGCTAGTCCAGGGGTCCTCAAACTTTTTAAACTGTGGGCCAGTTCACAGTCCCTCAGACCGTTGGAGGGCCGGACTATAGTCTAAAAAAAAAAAACAATGAACAAATGCGGACACAGTACAGGAGTTGACCAGAGACTGCGGACATAGAACATGAGATGACCAGAGACTGCGGACGTACAACGGCGGCGGGAATACTGGGCCGGCTGCTCCATAAGACACACAGACATTTCCCCCCAAGTGTGTCTTATGGAGAGAAATATATTGTAAATGCAGGGCACCTTGTTGGGTCAGATCTGTGTACAATGTAAAGAGGGGGGGGGATAAGAAGGGGGAGAGAGGAGGAGGAGGAGGAGAGAGAGAGGGGGGGAAGAGACATGGGAGGGGGGGAGAGAGACAGAGGAGGGGGGAAGAGAGAGGAAGGGGAAGGGAGAGGGAGAGAGGAGAGAGCAGCAGGAGCAGGGAAGAGAGAGGGAGGAGATCGATCATCTACTGCACTTATCTAGGGTCCGTGGCCGTGATACCCAACATGCAGCGATGGAGTCTCCTCTCTTGCTCCCCCTCTTCATTGTCAGCTCTAGGCTCCGCCCTCCGGCCGTGACGGTTGCATGCACTGATCAGAATAGATGGCCGGCTGGCTGCAGAGAGGCCAGGTGAGTAGTGCGGGTTCATAAGCCGAGCCCACCTTCCCCTGTTCTAGAATTGCTGATCCCTCCCTCCTGCCTCCCTCCCGAGCCCTGCCGAGCTCTCCCAACCTGCCAAACCCTAGACCCTTGCCTCGCGGCAGATATGCCCCTGCCCGGCAGGCCAGATAAATGTCCTCGGCGGGCCGCATGTGGTCCGCGGGTCGTAGTTTGAGGACCCCTGGGCTAGTCCTTTTTCTGAGGTGACAGGCTAAATGTTTGCCTAGAGTGACCGGCCAAAGCTTTGTCTGAGGTGACTGGTAGAATGCGGGTCTGAGATGTCTAGTGGAAGACTGTCATATACCTTGGTTGAAGGCCGAGTTGATGAGAGGGCTTCCCTTGCGGCTCTGGTCTGAGCACCCTTGAATGTGGTGACAGAGGTACAAAGCTCAAAGGAGCACAAGTGACAATAGCTTGATAGCAGGTGATTGCCATGGTCAGGGATGTAGTCAATTTGAGCCAGGATCATACACAGCAGCATGGTCGGGATCATACACAGGAGGCAGGCCGGGGTCAGTACCAGGTTAGCAAGCAGAGCGAGATCCAGTAGCAAGCCGTGGTCAGCACCAGGAGATCAGGAAGAGAATAGTCAGAGGTAAGCCAAGGTCAGCACCAGGAGATCAGGCAGAGAGTAGTCTAAGGCAAGCCGAGGTCAGAATCCGTAATCCACAGAGCAAGGTTAGGAGCAAGTCGGGTCAGCAGTGGAAGATCAGTCAGTACAAGCAGGAATACAGGAACATGGGTCACAGGAAGCTGAAGAACATCCAGCGATTAGTACACAGCAAAGTTTCCTTTAAATTGGCAGCTTGGCACCAGTGAGGGAAGACGTGCACGCCAATACGTGATGGTACATAGAAATGCGCCTATGTGTCAGTGCACGCTGGATATTAACCTGGGCTTGTCTGTATGTTGGTACACGTGGACGAGATGCGTGGGAATTAGCAATAGCTGAAGAAGAATTTGCATTAGCTGCACTAGTTTCCTGACAGAGACTTAACTAAGGCCTCTTTCACACGGGTGGTTGTTCTGCTGCTTGTAAATGCAGGTTTTTTTATTTTGAAATTCAAACACTCCTGGCACAGAGATCACTTGCGTTTGCACATTGCGTTTATCTGCGATTACATGTGTTTACATGTGATTACATGTGGCTTCATGTAGCTGCAGTAGTAAATTATTGCCTTTTCTATAGCAACTGTTTACTTATTTTTTCTTCATACTGCGATTAACTGCATTTATGTACAGATAGCTGCGGTACATCGCTCCTGGACACTGTCAACTTTATTTTTCCAAAACACATAAAACCATATGTTATGAAAATGTCGCTAAACACAGTATGTTCTGTCTCTCCAATCTAAGGATTGATAGTGTGATCTCTGCAACTTACAGTTGTAATGAGATAGCGATAACGTCAACCTCAGCTGGATACCACAGTCAGTGACTCAATCGATAAGACATCTTGTAGATCTTGTGAAGTTTATTCCATAAACTGAGAGAATCTTACAACAACGAACATTTGATAGGTCAAAAGATCAATGTTTCCTGCTCCATGACAGGAGGCTAGAGCTGCAATGCGTTTTTGGGAAAGGGGGAGGACTATCTATAGAGCATTAACTAAACCAAAGGAAAGGGAGGAGCAGAAACAAAATATAGAAACACTTAAAGGCTTATGACAGTCAATATGACAGTCATGTGAAACATTGTCTGCATTTAGCTGCGGTAAATAGGTTCCTCTAACTGCAGCTAAAAGCTGAAATCTACCCGCCTGTGTGAAAGGGGCCTTAAATGTTCAGTTGAATGTTTGTTTGAGGTGTCTGGCTGGAGACTTATCTGAGGAGACTGGGGGAATGCTGTAAATCTTCCGAAATGACTGGCTGTTCCATCTGGAGGTGCCAGAGACTCCTAATTCAGAGGGAGATGACACACTGGAGGGCAGGAGGGTTCCACAGACTTAGAGCTCCAGGTCTACATGCTTCTCTCTCCCCAGGTCTTGTGCTCTTTCTCCAGACCCTTCTAGAGCCGGACAGTTTTATTTTATCTTGGTCCCTCCCCCTGAACACAAAACCTTCTGGAGGCTGTAGTTTCCTCCTGGGGCAGTGAGGGAAGCAGTGTCCTCCACACCAGAACTGTGCTTCTCAGCCACTGCCCTAAGGTCCAGTGCCAGCCAATTAGGTGAGGTGACATGGAATGTCAACAAAAATATATTTAACACCCTCACTGAGATTTATAATCCCACAAACTTTTTTTTATAAATTTCCACTAACACCCAGCTATAGACAGAACCTACATATAAGCAGCGTATCCCGGGGCTTCCTATAGATGTGACAGAGCCTAGAAGCAGCATATCCCCGGGGCTCCCTTAGATGTGTTAAAGCCTAGAAGCAGCACACCCCCAAGGCTCCTTTAGATGTTACATAGTCTAGCTATACATACATTTACCATTCTGATGTCATGATGATATATCTGACATTCGGTAACATGGCCAGATATGCAGTTGGTACAACACTGTTTGTCATGCAATTATAATTTTGCATTTGGGCAGCCTACAACTGTCCTGTTTACATTGTTTATTTAGGAAGGCAACATGGTATTTGAAGTATTTTGCAGATAGCTTTTTGGTTCCTACTGGTGTGTCTCACAATAAGCTGACTGCCTATCTTATCTACAGCAGAATATGGAAAAAAAAACTTGAAGTAGTGCTAAAGGCTCAATCTTTTTACCTGAAAGCATTCACATAATTAGGACAAAGTCCAAATCAGTACCAGTGCCAAAACTCCTGTCCCCAAACACTTGGTGTTGTCACTAGGGACCTGGAATCGATCAAGACCATTTCCCAAACTTCCTTCTTGTGCAGGAAATACCAAGAGCAGTGGAGCAATATACTACAACTGTCTTCATAAGATTTCTAAAGGAGGAGGAGGAAGCAGAGCATGGCTTGGCAGGCATTGTTGGTGTCTATTGACACACGCAGCACCAGCCAGGAAGGTACCTGCATGGTGTGTCTTTACTACCCAGCTAGCTAAAGGAGATACGTACAAACAAAGGGGGCCAGCACCTTTCGGGCCTCCAAGGACAAGAACAAAAAAACCAGAGACAGAGATACAGTATGTGACACAAAGCATGTCTAGTCCTTTTTTAAACTTCATAAAAGAGGATTTAATATCACTTTAGGTGCATAATGTACCAAACCCATTGATTAAAATGTTTCAGTCAGACCCAGCAAGTAAATAAAATGTATGTAAAGGCAAAACCTTCTTTTAGCTTTGGATAAAGTAGGGAAAGATTAGGCCCCCTTGTCAACTTTTTATTGTGTCTCTGCTGGGGCAAGTAACCCCTCTGTTTGATGACCGTTATCAGAGACAGAAAGTAAAAAGAAATCCTTAATTTTAGAGTGGCCATGAGATCATAAGGTAAGAAGAACTCTTCCAAAGGGTCAAATGTCTAAGATGGGAATTTCCCCATCACTTTTGGTAGACTTCCTCTCACTTCCTAGGTGTCTTCAGTACAGAAAGTGAAGGAAATCTTCACAGCAAGACACAAAAACTAACCTGGTAGGAGTTTTCACCGTTCCCTAATTTTGGCTATGAAAATTTTAAACATCAAGAAAAACTAACTCATTAAATGGAGTTTGTATATATCTATATATTATGTTTCTAATTTTTTCCAGTGAGTTCATGGACAAACTGCTATAATCCCTTCTGAAAATTGTTTAACCTTCTATACTGAATAGGTGCCCATACATTTAGAAGGAACTGGAACGCATGCATAATCCAACAGTTCTTCAGTTTCTTGATCTGTCAGCATCAACATGAATGCTCAGTTCAGCCAGGCACCAGAATTCATGTTCAAAGTGGTTGTCAAACACCCTTCACAACAGTTGGCCAGATCAAGAACACTCTCCAGGAGGTAGGTGTATGTGTGTCAAAGTCAACAATCAAGAGAAAACTTCACCAGAGTGAATACAGAGTGTTCACCACAAGATGTAAACCATTGATGAGCCTCAAAAACAGGAAGGCCAGATTAGAGTTTGCCAAACGACATCTAAAAAAGCCTTCACAGTTCTGGAACAACATCCTATGGACAGATGAGACCAAGATCAACTTGTACCAGAGTGATGGGAAGGAAGAGTATGGAGAAGGAAAGGAACTGCTCATGATCCTAAGCATACCACCTCATCAGTGAAGCAAGGTGGTGGTAGTGTCATGGCGTGGGCATGTATGGCTGCCAATGGAACTGGTTCTCTTGTATTTATTGATGATTTGACTGTTGACAAAAGCAGCAGGATGAATTCTAAAGTGTTTCGGGCAATATATTATCTGCTCATATTCAGCCAAATGCTTCAGAACTCATTGGACGCCGCTTCACAGTGCAGATGGACAATGACCCAAAGCATACTGCAAAAGCAACCAAAGAGTTTTTTAAGGGAAAGAAGTGGAATGTTATTCCATGGCCAAGTCAATCACCTGAATCCGATTGAGCATGCATTTCACTTGCTGAAGACAAAACTGAAAGGAAAATTCCCCAAGAACAAGCAGGAACTGAAGACAGTTGCAGTAGAGGCCTGGCAGAGCATCACCAGGGATGAAACCCAGCGTCTGGTGATGTCTATGCGTTCCAGACTTCAGGCTGTAATTGACTGCAAAGGATTTGCAACCAAGTATTAAAAAGCGAAAGTTTGATTTATGATTATTATTCTGTCCCATTACTTTTGGTCCCTTAACAAGTGGGAGGCATATATGCAAACTGTTGTAATTCCTACACCGTTCACCTGATTTGGATGTAAATACCCTCAAATTAAAGCTGACAGTCTGCAGTTAAAGCACATCTTGTTCATTTCATTTCAAATCCATTGTGGTGGTGTATAGAGCCAAAAATTTTAGAATTGTGTTGATGTCCCAATATTTATGGACTTGACTGTATATATACTATATATAGTTGACAAAATAGTGGTTGAGAAGCTCTTAACCACTTTACTTCCGGAAGGTTTTTCCCCCTTCATGGCCAGGGCAGTTTTTGCTATTCAGTAAAGTTCTGCTTTAACTAGCAATTGCTCTGTCATGCAACACTGTATCCAAATGAAATGTACAGTATATAATTTTTATCATACAAATACAGATTTTTCTTGGTGGTATTTAATCACTACTGTGTTTTTTATTTTTTTGCTATATAAATAAAAAAAAGCGAAATATTTTGGAAAAAAAAAACACATTTTTCTTTGTTTCTGTTTGCAAACAAATAATCTTTCTTCATAAACCTAGGCCAAAATGTAGTCTGTTACATTTCTTTGATAAAAATAACCCAAATAAGTGTATATTATTTAGTCTGTGTGAAAGTTATAGATTCTACAAACTATGGTGTGTGTATATATATCCAGACGTACTGCCTATATAATTTTTGAAGCCCTAAGATGCCAGGACAGTACAGATACCCCAAAAATGACCCCTTTTTGGAAAGTTGACAGCCCCAGGTATTTAGTAAGAGGCATGCCAAGTTCTTTGAAGTTTTAATGTTTTGCCTGATACTGAGCATTGCAATCCACTGTGCCGGATGGACACAGCGATTGCAGATTGCGGCATTGCATGCCCCAGGGAACGCAAGCAGTGCGCTCAAACACAACAATGTACTTGTACATCACGGTGCCAGGGGAAGCCGCCGGCCAGCAGCAAAGTTACTGTTGGTTGGTCCCAAGTGGTTAAAGTGTTTCAAAACATTTTTTTTTCTTTCAATATAATTTTTATTGAAATAAGAATGGCAAATTAAACATACAGCAGTACACATTGGGTTTTAGTGTAAGGTACAGTCAATGTAAACAAACATTATACCAACAACGTAACAAAAGAAGTCTAAGCATAACATATTCTACTCACTGGCGTAGTTGACCAAGAGCCATGGAGGCAGGCGATGTATGGTTTTTGGTGTTTTTTTTTAATAACAAACATGTTATACTTACCTGTTCTGTGCAATGTGCAATCCTTGTCTTCTTGGGTCTCTCGCCAACGTTCCTCACTCCCCCTCTCTGCCGAGTGTCCCCATATCAAGCTGCTTGCTATGGGGGCACTTTTGTATGCTCACTCCCGAGATGGCTCTGTGTGTTCATATGACACACAGAGCACAGCTCAGCCCCGCCCTCCACTCCCTTGAGGTCAGGCTCAGGTAAGTATAAGGGGAGGCTGTGGGTGGGAAGCTGCACCCCGAAGGTTTGTTACCTTCATGCATAAAATGCATGAAGGTAAAAAACCTTTTGCCTTTACAACCACTTTAATTAGACAGTGTGGCATTACAGACTCATTCAGAAGAACACATACAGACTTCAAGGCTACTCTGTCCTTTTTATATCAATATCCCTTGTACATTTTTACTTTGCGCCCTTGCTTTAAGATTGCCTTGACCACAGGCATCTGTCTGACCGAGACTGTTTATTTGTTCTGTAACCCACCACTGAGATGTTTCCATTGGATTGCAAAGCATCACTGCTTCTCCGATTTACTGTTTTTCTTTTGTGTGCCTAGCTTTGTGTTGTTAGTGGTATAATTTCAGTCTTTTTTAAAAAAATGTTAATACTCAGCCTCGAAACAAGTAAAATACATGTAAAGTCAGTTGCATTAATGTACGGTACACACATGTACACACACACACTTCTAAGTAAAGTAATTTCACTGTTTCCATTAAAAGATAAATTGATCTAAAATTATTTATTATTTATTACAGGTATTTATATAGCAAAAACAATTTACACAGTGCTTATCTCGCATGCACATTCATGCAAATACATACAGTACTAGCAGCAATTCAGACTGGAGCCAATTAACCTATGGGGCTACACTGATGATGTCATCACGCCCGCCAAGGCACTTATTGTGGATTATTAGTGATGCTGTTTAAACTTTTATCTTTGAAAGTAGTTGTTTAATTTTATTAAAGTGATTTTTTTTAATACTGCACATGAGAGTTCTTCTTAGTTTATGGTGGATCGGTGTTGCTAGAGCGATGAGCAATGTATAGGTGGAGGGAGTGAAAGCATATATACCATTTATTGAATCAGAGGGTGATTGTCCATCTATTGATCCATCCATTCAACAAACACTTGACAGGCTGGGAAGCCACCATCCACCCATCCATCTTTCTTGTGTTTTTTTTCTATAAAAACATAGCTAGATCACCTGTAATCTGAGTTCTAAGAGTCTGGTAAGCAGCTTTCATATGTTGGTGTTCACAAGTGATGAAGAATTTGCCTGCTGAAGGGATCATCTGGGCTCTTTAACTCCCGTGGTTGTGGACTTTATATACAGTATTTTTATGAACTCTATCTGGAATTTTTTATTTATTTGTTCACATGCTTGTTGCAGAGCACGTTTTTTTTAAATTTCTTGATTATATATAAATGTAATTTATTGTATATTTCTTTAGTGCACATGCACTTTTTATGCATGGTAGCACAATGCAATTTACATTTGTGTAATGTGAATATATTTACATAAAATAAAATATATTGTGTATATTTTAGATAGCAAGTGCAGCTGCTTTTTTCTGTTATTGAGACACGTCCACAAAATTGTTTTATAACACACTAGCGCATACATTTTGGTTATTAAATACAAAGCATACTAACAGCAATTCGGACAGGAGACAATTAACCTAGTAGCACATATTTAGTATGGGAGGAAACCTGAGTAGCCAGCAAAAGCCCACCCAAGCACAGGGAGAAAATGCAAACTCCATGCAGATAATGTCCTGAAAAGGAATTCAAACCATGGACCTTGGGGACTAGCAATTTAAAAGAAACATTGTTTAACATGACAAATATTTCCTAAACAGATTTTAAAAAATGACAGTTGAAAATATTAATTTGGGGTGATTCCAGGGAAAGATATTCAAGACACAAATGATTAACGACTTATGCATCCTGGGACTTTTGTTAACACTTTTCTCCTGGTAGGTGAAAAGCTGCTTTAAAAATTTGCCTAAGCCATGTTTTTTGCAAATGCATTTAGGCACATCAAGCACCTATTTATTTCATTGCCAGTAAATTATTTTCTGGCCATTAAAATTAAAAAAACGCTCAAGCACTAAATGAGCCTAGCACTTAGGTGCAGTTAGATGCATTTACATGTGTTTTGGCGCATTTAGGCATTTATTTCAGCAAAAATACTCGTCTCTTGACAAGTGATGTTTTTTTTTTTCTGCCTCTAAACTCCTGTAAACACTTTTGTGTGCATAGACACATACAGTACGTTAACATGGAGGGGCATTCAGAGACGAAAAAAAATTTAAAAAAGTCAAACGCCTGTAAAACAGATGGGCCTCTTAGGTAAGTCTAGGGGATTGGGGGAATGTCATAGTGTATGCAAAAAAGGGGTACAGAATGTAAGAAGGGGGCAAATGGGAATGAGGTTCAGGTGGTGTGAGTGCTAGTTTTGTTTCTTTGAATTGTTTAGATGGTATTCGAATGGGGGGTTGTGATTATTTATATTGAGTTGCTCGAAGTCTATCTGTAAAATTAGAGTAACAAAAATATTACCTGGGAAGAGGAAGATCCTCCATTCTATCCAGAGGCGGACTGACCATTTGGAAACTCGGGCACTGCCCGAGGGCCCAGGGTCAGTAGGGGGCCCCATGAGATGCCCCTGGTACCTTTTTTATAGGTTTTTGTGAGTTTGGGCAAGGACACAGGGGCCCCATGATCCCCTATTGCCCGGGGGCCCCATGAGTTGTCAGTTCGCCCCTGATTCTATCTTACCTGCGGCTTAACTTATAACCTCATCCAACTCTCATACTCCTTACACATTATGTCTTTAAGTGCTTCACTACCTAAAGTCACAAGAAATGCCCTCTGCTCCTCTGTACCTAGCTGGTTTAGCCAGAGAGCCGGAGTGCACAGTAACACCAAAGAGGACCTGTTCTAGTTATTTAGCCTGGCCTATGATTCCAGTTCGGGATTAACCTTCTATTTTAGTTTAAGGTACTTAAAGAAATATGTGTAAAAAGTATATGTATATACAGTAGTTAGAAATTGGTCAAAATTAATTCTGTATCTTCTGTTTCACAGAACATGAGGAAGTGGGGTTGAGGCCCATGAAACACATCGTAATTATTGCTTTGCTTCCCCCAAGGGGACCCTAACTTCCTTCTGGGAGCCTCACTGTTGAATGGAGGAGAATACATAGCGATTAACCGTAAAACACATGGAAAAAAGTTTTATGTATCCATATAATGTAAGTTACCTGTTACATATGGTACAAAGTTCAAATCACACTTGTTTTAACTGTTTTATAATTAAAGTTTAATTTTAAGAGTAGAGCATATTTTGGTACAATTCTTCACACCTTTAAATTATCATAACTAAAATGTGTTTGTATCTATTGATCCTAGGGATGTACCTAGCCACACAATCCTAGCATCATATATAAATGTATATACACACATACACACCTTGAAAACCAGTGCATAAGAGCCGGGGCGTCCCTAGGGTTGGTTTAACCCAGTGCGATAACATTTGGTGACACCACCTCCAACGATCCCTGCAAAATGGATCGTTTCTGCGGATTGAGCATAATGGATCGGAGTCTGATCCATTATGCTCCCCAATCCGCAGATCCGATCCATCCTGGGATCATCGGCATGCAACCCATACGGGTTGACACTGGACCCGCTCCACGAAAAGGTAAGCTGTAAAGAAAGCCGACAATCCCCGCAGGATGGATCGGATCCATCCTGCGGGGATTGTCGGCTTGCTTTACAGCTTACCTTTTTGTGGAGCAGGTCCGTTGTCACCCTGTGCGGTAGGTGTCACCCGGTGCGGGCCACACCCCCCACACCTGCCTCGGGACGCCACTGCATAAGAGTGACCATGACTCCTATTAAAAACTGTTTATAAACATATGTAAAATACAATATGTTATGTTCATTTTTTCAAGAAATGTTGATTTTTTTCAGTATGGTAACAAAAAAATGTCAAATATGATGCCTTATCAGCTACAAATTGTTGCTATCCGTGATGCCAATTTTAGACAAGAGCATTATGAATATTTTAGAGCAGGCCTTTAAAAAAGATATTTCACACTGGCAACACTGAATACTCTCTACCATAACAAAGGGTTAAATATCTAGAAGCTGGGCTTCTGCATCATTATGTTAATGAGGGGAATTTTAAAAACTATTTTTAGGTATGCTGTGTCAATGGGAAAATGTAACAAACATAGTGGCGTTTACAGCACATTGAGCTCTATGTTTCTAAAACCATGAGGGCAACAATAAGGTGAAGGAAGAAATAAATGGGGAAGAGGTTCCTCCATAAAGCTGGAATGCAGGTTCTGGCTGCATACAGAAGGTGGATAGTAAAGGAACATTTGTTTTTAGATCTGGGGATAGTGTTCAGATGAAAAAGAAAAACGTCAGGTGTATATTTAGGGTCTGTGAGGGTCCCTTGTACCAATTTTGCAAGCTATTCAATATTGAGATTGTACTTTTTACAAGTAATGTTTTTTTGCTAGGCTTGAAGTTATATACAGAGGGGTAAAGCTGTTAGAGGAAATGAGGCAACTTTCCTCCATGATTAACCACTTGCCCTAAAGAGGATTTACCCCCCCCCCCCCTTCCTTCCTGACCAGGCCATTTTTTTTGCGTTACGGCGCTACGACACTTTGACAATTGCGCGGTTATACAAAATTGCGCGGTCATGCAACGCTGCACCCAAATTAAATTTATGTCCTTTTTTTTCCCCGCGACTTGAGCTTTCTTTCGGTGATATTTGATCACCTGTGCGTTTTTTTTATTTTTTTGCGCTATAAAAAAAAAAGTTAGACAATTTTGAGATAAAAACAATATTTTTGACTTTTTGCTATTAAACACGTCCAGTAAAAAATAAAAAAAAAAATCAAAGTTCCTCATACATTTATTCCAAAATGTACTCTGCTACATGTCTTTGCTAAAAAAAAAAAAACCCAATACATGTAAATTAATTGGTTTACGTGAAAGTTATAGCATTTACAAATGGTGGTATATACTGGGATTTTTTTTGTAATCATTTTTGCTAGTAATAGCGGCAATCAGCAGCTTATTGCGGGACTGCAGCAGA
>CATNWA010006460.1:0-10862 GCA_951230385.1 Staurois parvus
CTCCCAATTTTCTTTTGCACTGAAAGGGTAAAACTCTGCTGACTCTGATGTAAAGGAAATTTTGGGGAAAACTCAAAATTAAAAGGGGGGCCGGTGACCAAAAAACCGTTTTCCCCTCCGGGGTTTCCCCTTACCCAGACCCTGCAGAGTGAATACACAAAGGGTTTAAAGGGGCTCAGTGATTAAAAAAGGAAGTAAAAACCCACGATATAAGGGGGCCCTTTATATCAGTCCCCCCCCCATTCCCTTTGGGGCCCTCCATTAAACCCCTACACAAAACCCCCCCCCCCCCATAAGTAAAAGCTGACTCCCCCTACAGACCTGTGGGGCCCTGGACGGGTCACACCCGGGCCCTTTCTTAATTTTTTTGGCAGCTTTGGTCCCCTCTGCCCCCTTTACCCCCCTTTGGGTGTAATTTTAAAGTTTTAAAAAGTGCCCCAATAAAACAGATTTGCTAAATGCGCACATCATTTTCTCTGCCCAAATCCCTACATTGGGAGAGCTATATTTTCCTTATTATAGGGGTTTTAATCGTTATATTTGCCCCGTATTGTACAAATAATACGGACAAATTTAATATGGAAATTTAGTAGTTTCTGATTATACACAAAATAAAAAACAGGATAAGGAAAAGTAGCATCCCAAAAATAAATGTTCTCGGGAATTTTCATTTATGTAAGACACATGTTTGCAGAAATTTTTTGGTTTTTCTTTACCTAGAAAACAACTCTATCCAGCTGTACTAGGGAATGTCTGCAAGATAAATGTTTCTGGGTGCTATTTTTGCACCTGTCGTCATCACTTGCCCTCATGCTGAGGATAAACTTTGGGCTTTTTAGTCCACTATGTCACCAACGGGGAAAATTTCCATCACAAAAACCTAACTTCTATATTTGGCAATATCCTTTAACAAAATTAAAAAGGAGGTTCTTAGAAAACAATACTTTCCACTGAGTAAAGAGGAAGTAAAATGCGGAAAACTGATCATTTACACCCAAAATTTTAACTTTGTATTTTTTTTTTTTTTTTTTTTTTTTTTTTTTTTTTTTTTTTTTTATTATTTTTTTATTTTTATTTTTTATCCTTTTTTTTTTATAACAAATACTTTTTAAATACGATTAAACAAAAAACCTTGTTCTGTTATCATGAGAAACATTTTTTTGCTTGGGCCCCTTTTGATATTTTGAATGAACTGTCATACTGGCTTACAAAAGCGTGTACAAAAGGGTACTTTTTACACTGAGGAGTTTTTAAAGCGTTTTTTTTTCGTTAAAAAAAACTCAAGAAATAACGCTTCCCGATGATGGGGTTGGTATAAACCCTTTTTTACATAGTTACCCTAGTTCGTTTTTTGGGTGAAAAAAAGGGAAAAGTCCTTTCCCGTTTTAACCTTTAAAAAAAAAAAAAAAGTTTAATTTCCTTTTTACCCCATTGAAACTAGAGGGAAAGGGAAAAAAAAAACAGCAAAGCAAAGAATTTTTTGGGGTCCGGGAGGGGGGGCAAAATTTCCTTTTGTTTCCCCCCGGGGGCAATTTTGTTTTCCGGGTCCCTTTACCTATAAATTTTTTAGTATTTGTTTTTTTTCTGTGTACCAAGAAACAATCCAGGCCTTTTTTTTAAAACAATTTCCCCTGAGCGGGAAAAAACCAACCTTGGGGGAGGCTTTTTCCCCATTTTAAGCCCTTTACTGTGAAGAAAAACCTTTCTGTTTTTTGGGGGATTTAAAAATTTTTTTTCCCCCATACATAGGGGAGGGGGGTTGTTTTACACTGGGCGTTGGGGCCGGGCCGGGGCGGGGTTTTTCCCGGCTTCAGAAACTGTGGGGCATGTTTTGGGGGGAAATTTTAAAAAAAAAAACCCCCAAAAAAGGGCCCCTTCCCCTTTGAAATCAATTGATCTATAGTTTGAAACGTCCCGAAAAAAAACCTCAAAAAAATTGGGCCCCTGAGAAGGTTTTTGGTTTCAGTTTTGAAATTTAAGTTTTCCTTTGAAAAAATCTCAGAAAAGCGGCCCGGTTTTAAAAAGGGTTATGCGTTTTTGCTATGTTTTTGCGGGTGGATCGTGTTTAAAAATACCCTAACAATCGGATTATTGGAAAAAAAAGTATTTTTTTGTTGATATTATTTTATTTGCTTGTCTTTATTATTCTTTTTTTCGCTTTGCTTTGCGTACACCGTGTGTGATAAAAACCCAGCATATGGCGACCCCCTCTAAAATAAACGGGGTCCTAAATTGCAATGGGGGGGCCCAAAAGGAAAAGTCTGTCATGACTGGGTACGTAATTTAATTTTCATTTGGCAATAACTTACCCACTTGTTTTTTTCCCGGTACTGGGTTTTTAAAAATGTGCAGGCCTTTTTTTTTGTGCAAATTTTTTTAAAAAATCTTTAAAACTCACAGTCCTGTGTGATCAACCCTGCACTAGACCCGGAACTTTCCCGCATCGTGATCAAGCCATTTCTTTTTAGAGATTTCCATTGCTTTGTAGAGATTTTTCCATAGGAGCAAATACTTTTTTGTATGAAACCCAAAATTTTAGTGGGCATCACAGCCCCTTCCCGCGTACAAAAGGCCCGCCCTACAGAAGCCCGATCAATTCTATAAAGATTTATTGCTGGTGATTGCGCCAGACATAAATTTAAAATTAGAAGCAATCTGCTGCCACACATCTTCCTTTGGGAGATTCACACCCCTCATGTAGGGAAAAAAAAAATGGTTTAAAAAATAAAAGGGAAAATTAATTAAATTTTTAAAATGTTCACCCTCCTTGTCAGGTTTCTAGGTTAAGTTAAAAATTTTGTTTGTTTTCCCCTGTAATCATTTTTGGCTGCAAATTTATGGTTTGGCAAAATTTGTTTAAAAAAATTTTTTGTTTGGGGAATACAGGCCCTAAAAAATTAAATAATTTTCCCAAAAGGGCTTGAAAATGTTTTTTTTTATTTATGGGGGTTTAAATTTTCCCAAAATTTACCATTTACCCCTTGTGTTTAAAATTTCATTTTAAAAAATTTTTTTGTTTTTCAAATTTTTGTAAATGGGCCCCAAAAGGGCCGTTTTTTCCCATCCAGGCTTATTTTTCCCCTTTATTTAAGGCCCCGGAAGGGTGTTTTGCGGGGGTGGGTTGGGCGGCGCCCCAAGGAAAGGAACCGGAAAGGGGGGGGGTTGGGGCCTTTTGGGAAGGGGGGTGGTTTTTACCCGCTGGGAAAATTTGGGATGCGGCCCGGCTTCCCTGGGGGGGGGTGGGTTTGGGCAGGGGTTGGGGGGGGGTTATTTTTTGAAAAAGATTTTTTTTTTTTTGGGGCGGGATTTTTGCTTTTTGTCCCTTTTTGTTTCAGGGTTCCGGGGGTCTTGGGTTTTTCCTTTTTTTAAACCTTAAAGGGGGTGCCCTTTGGAGGTTTTGGTGGATGACTTCCCCAAGAGGTATTCTTTAGGGGGTGGAGGAAAGGGAAGTGGAAGTATGCTGATGATTCCTACTATATGAAAAAGGCGTTTTTTTTTTGGGGAAGGGGTTTTGG
Organism: Staurois parvus; assembly: GCA_951230385.1. Taxonomy (NCBI): domain Eukaryota; kingdom Metazoa; phylum Chordata; class Amphibia; order Anura; family Ranidae; genus Staurois; species Staurois parvus. The sequence goes on from CATNWA010006460.1 coordinate 3,516, forward strand.
CTTTTTCCAAAAAGGTTCTTTGGGGTTTTGTTTTTTTGGGGATTTCACAACTTTTTTCGTATGCCACACTGAAAAAAGCAAAAAAACCCCCGGGTTTCAAGGACCGTGGGATTCCCCCCTGTCCCCCCCCTTGATTGGCCCAAAAAACCCGGCCTGACCTGAACCCCATGGAAAAAATCTTTGGGGCTTCCCAAAGGAAAGATGGGAGCCCCCCCCCCCAAAAGACCCCCCCCCCCCCCGAACAATGCAGAAGAGCTGAAAGGCCTCTGTCAGGGTCCCGGGTGTGCCCAGAGGTGTGGGACTGACGCGGGGAAAACGCGACTTCAGTTTGGGTTAAAACAAATGTTTTTAACACAACCAATAAAAAACAAAAACCCGCAGGCAATACTAAAACATAACACATTTGCAAAAAAACCCAAAAACCAAAACCCCCACAGATAACATTTCATCCCAATGCAAGCGTCGTCAGGGGGCCCGGGTCAATATCAGTTGGGAAAGGTAGGTACGGGGGGACCCAAGCGGAGAATGGTGGGGGCAAAAGGCCGGGGTTCAGCAGGTAGCGGGGAAAGCGTGGTAAGAGGGTAGGCCGGAGGATGGGTCGGGAAACCCAAAGGGATCAGAGCAGGGTCAGCAGAGAATCAGACAGGAACAGGAACGGGGCCCCGGGGAAAAAACAAAACCCGGGCAGAGGTCCGGGGGAGGTTTAAGGGTCCTTAAAATTCCCCAAAAAGGTTAAATTAGTTCCAGGTGTTTGACGGGGCTGAAAGGGCGGTTTAGCCCTCTGATTGCTGGGAGCACCCGCTGGCCACCCCGGGGAAACCTTTGGAGCTTTTGGCAGGTGGGTTCCCACTTTTTTTTGCTGGCCAGTTCCATTCCTTGACACCCCCCCCCCCCCTCAAACGGCCTCAGGCCCCCCCCCCCCCCCCCCCCTACCCTTGCCCAAAATGTTCAACCCCCCCCCCCGGGTCTGGAATGGGGGGATAACCCAAATTTTTTTAAACTGGCCACCGGGCAGGACCCCGGGGCAGCGGCAAAAGGGGGGGGAGGGGCACCCCCCCCCCCCCCCCGGGGCAGGGCACCCCGGGGCGGGGGGCTCCCCGGGGCAGAGGCACACCAGGCGAGGCACATCGGGCTGGATCCAGGCAGAGGCCCCTCGGGGGGGACTCCGGGCAGAGGCCCTTTCGGGTGGATTTCCGGGAAAGAGGCACTCGGGGGGACCCCGGGCAGAGGCACTTCGGGCTGGATTCCGGGGCAGAGGCCCCACGGGGGGACTCCGGGCAGGGGCACAGGGGCGGGGACTGGGGGCGGAGGCAAAACGGCGGATTTCCGAGCGGGAGGCCCCTCGGGCTGGATAGGGCAGAGGCACTTCGGGCTAAACTCCGGGCAGGGGACACGGGTGGACTCCGGGCAGAGGCACATGGGAGATTACCAGGGGGAAGCAAAAGGCAGGGGGGCCCCCCAGGGGGGGGGTGACAGGCTTTGGGGCCCCCAAAGGGGGGCGACGGGCTTTCGGGCCCCCAACATGGAGCGGCGGGTGCGGGCCCCCGGGAAAAGGGGGGGGACGGGGCATGGGGCCCCCCAGGGGGGGGGGGCGACAGGATGGGGCCCCCCAGGGGGGGGGACGGGCATGGGGGCCCCCCAGGCGGGGCGACAGGCTTTGGGGCCCCCCAGGCGGTGGGCGACAGGCATGGGGCCCCCCAGGGGGGGAGCGGCGGGCCCCGGGCCCCCCAGACAGGCGAAAGGTCTGGGGCCCCGGCGGAGGGGCCCGGGCGCCGGCCCCCAGGCGGAGCGACGGGGTTTTGGGCCCCAGGCAGGCGGGGGGGGCCCCGGGGACCCCCAGGGGGAAAGGGGACAGGTCTCAGGCTCCCGGGCCCAGAGGGGACAGGTCTCGGGCCCCCCAGGGGGAAAGGCGCCCGGTCTCGGGCCCCCCAAGGGGGGAGGGGAAGGTCTAGGCCCCCAGGGGGAAAGCGACAGGGTTTTCACCCCCCCAGGGGGAGCGGCGGGCGCCGGACCCCCAGGCGGGGCGAAGGTCTCAGGCTCCCAGGCGGGGGCGACAGCTCCCCGGGCCCCGGCGGAAGCGAAAGGTCCCCCGGGCCCCCCAAGGCGGAGGGGGACAGGTCTCGGGCCCCCCCAGGCGGGGGCGGCGGGCCCCGGGGACCCCCGGGCGGAGCGGCGGGGCGCCGGACCCAGGGGGAGGGGACGGGGGTCTTGGGCCCCCGGGCGGAGCGGCGGGCACCAAAGTCACCGGGCCCGACTTTGGGCCCCCGGGGTCAACGGGCAAGGACTCCCCCCCCCCGGGGGCCCCGGTTTTAAAATGGAAAGGGACTGCGGGCCCCAAAACCCAAATGGGGGAACAGGGGGGCCTTCGAGTGTTCCCAAGACTTGGGCCCCGAGTCTTTCTGGCAGAGGGCGGGCACCGAGCCTTTCTCCCAAGCTGCGGGACCGAGTCGTCGGGCCCAAGACTGGGGGAACCAAATTCCCCAGGCAGGGACAGTGGACTCTGACTAAATTGGAAAGGGACAGCGGGCCCACCGGATGGGTCCCCGGATCACCCGGATCAACAGGGGCATCGGGGTCAACTGGCCTAATAGGATTTTCGGCTGGATCATTTCCCATCATGCTGAGTAGAGGCTTCAGGGGGGAGTAGAGGCTTCGGGCCCGTAGTGAGAATCGGCTGAGTAGAGGCTTAAGGGAGATTTAGGGCTTCGGGGGCCGGTAGAGGCATAAGGCCCGAGTAGGGCTTCGGGGCGAGTAGGAGGCATCGGGCCCGGAGTGGGAGGTTTCGGGGCCGAGAAAGAAGGATTCGGGTAAAAACCACGGAAGGCAGGTTCCCCGGTTTTGGATACTGGAGGTTTTGGTTTTGGGGTTTTTTTTGGAAAAAAATTTTTCGCTTTTTTTGGTTTTTTAACTACGGGACCCATTTGCAAGAAAACGCGGGTCTGCAAATGAATGGGCGCGGAGACAAGAAGACTGGGGATGGAACAGGGGGGGGCAGTTGCTACAAAAGGGTTTTTTTTCCCGGGTTAAAGGCAGGATGGGTTTCACCCAGAGGGGGAAAAAACAAGTATGAAAATGCGGTAGATAGCGGGGCCCAAGGAGGAGCTTTTGGGGGAATGCGGGGAAATTTAGAGTTTTAAAAAAAAATAGATTGAAGCAGGACGGGGTTTTTTGTAAGCTGCTGAGGCTGGGTGAAAACATATCTGCCCTTTGTCTGCAGTATGGGTTGAAAAAAGCTGAGCTTACAAAAAAGCCTGTTTGCCCAAAAGAAGAAATTGCGTTTATACAATCTCTTAGAAACCTGTGGTGAACATGTGGAATAACGTCCAGAAAAAAACCCACATCATCCTTAAAAAACCCACACCAGGGACTTACCTGGTCTGAAATAAATGGTGGAAAAAATTAAACCCCTGCATTTGGGGGTACCAGATGAAACCATCAGGGACAAACTCAATCAAAGGGGTGCCCCCTTGAGAAACTCTGTGCCCTGGTTTTTCTAGAACATGAGCGGGCCCTATAAATTCTACCAGTTCATTTTCCCGGGGGTTTCTCCCTTTAGAAATTTTTATAAGCATTTCTCCCGTCATCAAAACACTGCAGATATAAATACGCAACCTTTATCCGTCCATCCTTCCCATCAACAAACCCAAAATGGCTTCCCTGTGCAGCCCCTTCTGGGGCAGGATTGGCCTTTTGGGGAAAGTCAGGGTCCCGGGTGTGACCCGAGGTGTTTTGACGCGCAGGGAAACCCCAGACTTTTAGATTTGTTATAAAAAAATGTAATTTATTAGCACTAAAAATACAAAATAAACGCAGTGCAAAAACTAAAAATAAAAACAGTTTAAACAAAAAAACCAAACCACCCCCAGATAACAGCATACAAAAGCAAGCGTCGTAGGCGGCCCGGGGCAATTCAGTCAGGCAGGTAGGTACAGGGGGGGCCCAAACGGGGGGAAAGGTCGGGGGCCAGGGCCAGGTTCAGAAGGGAGGGGCGCGTGGTAAAAGAGGGGCGGGGAGGAGAATTTGGTTTGAAAAGCCAGGATCAGAGCAGGGTCAGCAGGGAATCAGACAGGGAAAAGGGAAAAGGGGAAAAATGGCCCGGGGAAAAAACAACCCAAGGGGAGAGTCTCCCGGTCTGAATGTCCCCTTTTTTTACCCCATTTAATTAGTTTCCCGGTGTTTGAAAAAGGCTGCAAAGGTTTTAGGCTCTGATTGCTGGGAGCACCCAATGGCAGGGCCCTTTGGGCTGCGTATAGGCAGGTGAGTCCCACTTAAATTTTGGCCAGTCCATTCCGGGCAGCGCTATTGGGGAAAATCTGGTCTTCCATAACCCCCCCCAGTGCCACAGCTGATAGTTCCCTGCCCCGCCCGTAATTGAAGCAGAATTTTCTGAAAAAAGAACCCAAACCAAGGGACTGAGTACTTTTGCTTTCTTATACTTTTCAGGGGCCCTTTTGTTCTATTTTACAATCCTTTTTTTATTGCTGCATTTTTAATTTTTCTAATTTTTGAGTTTGTGGTTTGGGGGTTATCATGAGTGTAAGCCCTAATCATCCAAATTTTGACAAAAACCTGGGGTTTAACCCATCCCTTTCTTTGATTTTTAATGAGTCTATTATATTTTAGTTTCACCTTTTAAGTTGCATTTCTGAAATTAAAATTAAAATTTTGCACGATATTCTAATTTTTTGAGTTTCACCGATATGCTCTTAAAAAGAAAGGAAAAACTTTTTTTTTTAAAAGTATACCATTTAAGGGCAGTTAAATCCTGTAATATTGATCGGTTTAGTTAAGTATCAGAGGGGGGGGTTAATCAGTTTTAGGTGGTTTGGGGTTAATTAAATTAAAACGGTGCACTAGAAGGGCAACAAAGAGGGCAACCCCTTTTAAAAAAGGAAAAGGTTTTACAGGTGGGGGGTCACTGAATTTTTTTCCCCACTATCTTTTTTTGGGGCTGTTTTACATAGTTTTTGTTTTTGGCTTTGGGGCAGTGTCCCTACTGGTAGCATAAGGGAATAACCCGGAACCCTACAGAGGTTGCCAGGCCCGTCCAAACTCCTCCAGGGGTGGCCAACACAATACGTGCCCATTTTTCCCGAAGGTTTGCTGGTCTTCCAAACACAGTTTATAAAGGCATGGAGGGGGATTTCCCGGAGACAGGAGTTTTTACGAGGGCTGGGCAGGGCCAAAAAAAAAGGGTTTTTAAACCCCTCCGCAGGCGGGATCTGTTCCTTTGTGCAAGGAGGGGAAAAGGATGAGACTTATTTTTCTCATGTACAGATTTTTCTCTAGCAAGGGGAACAGTAAAACAGTTTGTTTTTACCATCATCAAATCTTATTCCAATTTAAATTTTTTTGGGGGAGACCCGCGTCAGAGGTAGCAATACCTTTTGTGATCCACATTGCAGATATTTCAAACTATGGGGACTCCAAAAGGGTGGGGGTTCGCTACTGATATTCAGGGGGGGAAAAAAGACAAGCGGTTTTGAAAGAGTTTTACGGCTGACGCAAAAGGGGTCCCTTTGGACGTCACATGTTAGGAAAAAAATACTGCTTAGACAGTTTAAATGGGGTTTTGAAAAAAAAACACACCCCTTTAAAATATCAAAAAATTTTTGCTTTGCCGCCCGAAATGAAGGGCAGACACAATTTTTTTGGGTTTTTTTTCCGCAGGATTTTTCTGTATTTACTTACTCTTACAACTTATAGCATCCAAGTGAAAGGGTATTTTCACCAACTGTCAAAAATTTAAAAAAAAAAAAAAAAAAAGGAAAACCAGAACACTTAGGGTTTCAAAAAGGATCGCCGCCCTTTTAAAAATGACCCCCTTTAGGTGTAGTAATCCCTTTTCAAAGGCACACAAAGCCATTTTCTTTTAAAATGTGATTTTGCTGTTTTGGGCAGTTTTATTAGTAGCATGAAAAAGGCTTTTCCCGGGGGCATTTCAGTCCCTTGGTAAATACAACTGAAGAAAACAAAATTAAAAAAAGGGTGGAAGGCCCGTCAAAAGATCCAGGGGTGAAGTTTTGGACAGGTTTTAAACTGAGATACGAACAAATTTTAAAAAAGGTTTCAAAACATTTTTAAAAGGCTTTAATATGCCGGGAAACACAGTAAAGTCTAATATTAAGAAAAGGGAAAGGTTTCAGTGGGGGGTCGAAAGTTTGGGCCACCCCCGCTAAAAAAATTGGGGGTTTTTAATTTTGGGATAAAGAAGCCAAGGAAAAATTTGGGAAAAAAACTCCAAAAGGCATCAAATTTACAGATTTGCTTTTTTATTAAAATGTCAACAAAATTTGATTTTATTTTTTTCATTTTTCAAATTTCAAAATTTAAAAAGAAAAAAAAAAAAATGGCTGGCTGCAAAAGTTTTTTTCACCCCGCAGAAATTTATTTGCATGCACTGCCCCCTTTGGCAAGTATCCGCTTGTAAACGCTTTTTTTGTGCCGCCAAGAGTCTTTCAATTTTTTGTTTGAGGTTTCTTTGCCCATTCTTTTCCTTTTCAAAATCTTCCCGTTCTTTGGATTTCTGGGGGTGTCTGTCAAACATGCTTTTTAAGGTTTTCATTGATTTTCAATTAAAGTTGAGGTCGGGGATTGTGAAGGGCCCTTTCAAAAACCCTTTTAGTTTACCCCCCTTTGATGTAATTTCCCCCTTGGGTTTTAAAGGGTTTTTTAGGATCATTATCCATTTGTTAAAAAGCCATCCCCTCTTTAAATTTAGCTTTTTCATAGTTTGGGATCAAGGGTTTCCTCCAAAATTTGCTGAAATTTTTTTGAAAACATTTTTCCCTTTTAATGTGAGATGGGTTCCCCGGGGCCCCTGGCCCGCCCCAAAAACCCCAAAACTGATTTATCCAAACCCCTTTCTTAACAGTTGGGCAGAGGTTCTTTTCATAATTTTTGTGCCCTTTTTTTCTCCAAACGTACCTTTGCTCATTCCCGGCCCAAAAAATTCCCAAATTTTTTAAACCCCATCGGTCCAAAAGAACTTTTTTTTCCAAAAAAGATCAGGCTTGTCTATATGTTCCCTTTTTTTTCAAAGTTCAAACGTTTATTTTTGTGGTGGGACGTTTTGAAGAGGTTTTCTTCTGAAAGACCCTTCCCTGAAGACCTATTTTTACAAGTATCTCTTTTTTAAATGGAATTTGGGGTACCAAAACTCCCGTGTCTGCCAGATCTTTTGGAGGGGTCGTGCAGTCAAACGTGGGTTTTTTAATTGTTTTTTTTTCACAATCATGCGAGCTGTTCTGTCTGATATTTTTTTTTGGCTTCCAGATCTTGCTTTAAAATTCCACTGTTCCTGAGGGCTGCCATTTCTTAATTACATTCCGAACAAAGGGTATTGAC
>CATNWA010006462.1:0-17813 GCA_951230385.1 Staurois parvus
TGTTGCTAAACACGCATATCTCCCTGGGGCTACTCCAGGGCGAAAGAGAGGATCACAGGACTTCAATATGGGGAAGAAAGTACTTTATTTCCTTATTGGGAAATCCACATTTTCGTTAGATGGTAACTCTCAAAGGGTAGTTGATTGCTGCTATATAAGGTAACACTCCCTGAAAGTATACTCAGGGGTGGAGAGCGGGACAGCAACATTTCCATTTGAGGAGGAAACCATTTTTTATTTACCTTTTGGGAAATTCCACCTAATAAGGAATGGTGTGATCCCAGGGGGTGGGGAATGCTTACTTCCCATTAAAAATAAACAAAAAAAATCAAGGGGGGGGGGGGGGCATATCCCTAGGTTGCTCAGAGGGGTGGAGGAACAGAGAGCACTAGACTTATAAGTTTTTGGTTGAGAAGAACATTATATCCTTATTGGGTTTTCACACATTTATTAAGGACGATGTGACACCCTCTTGAGAGTGGGACATTGTTGTTAACAAGCATAACTCTCTGGGCTACTCAGGGGAGGGAGAGAGAGGAAGCACACGACTTTTCTAGTATATGGGGAGAATTGCAGTACTTTTACTTTCCTGTATTGGGTATTCCACCTTTTAAAGAAGGATAACCCTCAGAAGGAAGTGATTGCCTGCATCATAAGTAAACTCCCCCTGGGGTTACTCAGAGGGTGGAGAGAGGAGAGCACCAAATTTCCATTTGAGGAGGAGCCTTTTTTATTTACATTTTTGGAAATCCACATGATAAGGAAGGTGAGATCTCCAGGGCGGTGGGAATGGGGGGTTATATTTATTTCATAAGCAAATCCCCCTAGGTTGCTCAGATTGGAGAAAGGAGAGCACAGACTTAGTTTTTGGGAGGAAGAGAACATTATTATCCTTTTTGAGTTTCCACAGTTATATGGAAGGGTGACCCCTGAGAGTGGGAGAAATTGTTGCTTAACACAAGCATATCTTCCCTGGGCTACTCAGGGGCAGAGAGAGAGGAGCACAGACTTTCACCAATATGGGAAGAAAATACTTTATTCCTTATTGGGATTCCACCATTTAAGGAAGGATAACCCTCAGAGAGGGGTAGTGATTGCTGCTTCATAACCGTAATCTCCCTGAGTTACTCAGGGGTGGAGAGAGAGGGGAGCACCAAAATAACTTTCCATTTGAGGAGGAAGCCTTTTTTATTTATTTTTGGAATTCACCTTATAAGAAATGATTACCCCCACAGAGGGTTCGGATTGTTGATTCATAAGCAGATCTCCCTAGGTTATCTCAGGGGTGGAGAAATAGGAGTGCAGACTTTCCATTTGAGGAGAAAATACTTTCTATTCTTATTAGGGGGTAGCACCTTATAAGGAAGGACACTGCTAAGCAAGGGGTCAGTAGTGCGACAGATTTACACTTCTTGTACACGTTACTGATGTGTGAGCTCTCATTTTTCGATCGGTAATTTCAGGTGCTTGTTTAGCGTGTAATTTCTGTGCATATTTGCGCACACGTGATGTTGTTGTGCGCATATGTGTGTTTGAGAATTTACACTCAGAATATATTCTTAGGGAAAAATGTGTTAACATTTATGCTCATATGCACGTATATGCGCGTTATTTGCATTAATCAGGCAGCATAAATTACTGGCTAAAAAAATTCAGATTTTTCCTATTTTATTTATTTTTTTTGTTACTGAGGAATATTTTACGCGCCTGTGTGCAAAGGCACATATGTAAATAATGGGCTACATTTTACTCTGTAAAAATCCCCACTGTACTGAACTTTTTCAAGCTGCAGCGTGCAAGAGGCCTTTAAAATGAGGCAAAAGCTTCCTAATGTATGAAAAATTTTGTTTTTGTTAATACATTTTATCTTAGAAAGCAATATTTTGCCGTGCAATTATCTGTAAAATGTTTCACTCTGCTATATTTTATCCTTCTTAAAAACTAATTTGGCAGCTCAAGGAATCCTCTTATGAAGCACTCACACCCTTGAAGAGGGTAGTCTATGATTACACGTGTTACATGACCTTATGATGATGTTTGTGTTTTGCGCGTTTAAAAATGTGTCAGGAGGGTATATTATGGTATCTAGACTTTTATATCTGCGGTTGAAACATTATATCTATTTGTTTCCATTTAGGATACAACAGATGTTTTTATTCGGAAACAGATACAATGTTTCAACCCTGTAAATTGTGAAGGAACTGTCAGAGAACTGTCAGAAATAGCGGAGCTCTCTGCAGATACACTTTTTGCTGTACTGGAATACTTCTTCTTTTCATTCTTCTTTCTCATTCTTCTAAAGAAGAATGAAAAGAAGAAAGAATGAAGAAGAATGAAGAAGAAGAATGAAGAATGAAAAGAAGAAGAAGAATGAAAGAAAGAAGAAAAGAAGAGAAGAATGAAAAGAAGAAGAAGAAAGAAGAAAGAAGAAGAAGAAGAATGAAAAGAAGAATGAAAAAAGAAGAAGAAGAAGAATCTTTTCATTCTTCTCATTCTTCTTTTCATTCTTCTTCTTCTTTTCTTCTTCTTCTTCTTTTCTTCTTCTTCTTTTTCATTTCTTCTTTTCATTCTTCTTTTCTTCTTCTTTCTTCTTTTCTTCTTCTTTTCATTCTTCTTCTTCTTCTTTTTTCATTCTTTCATTCTTCTTTTCATTCTTCTTCTTCTTCTTTTCATTTCTTCTTCTTCTTTTCATTCTTCTTTTCATTCTTCTTCTTTTCTTCTTTTCATTCTTCTTCTTCTTTTCATTCTTCTTTTCATTCTTCTTCTTCTTCTTTTCATTCTTCTTCTTTTCATTCATTCTTTCTTTTCATTCATTCTTCTTTTCATTCTTCTTTTTTCTTCTTCATTCTTCTTTTCATTCTTCTTTCTTCTTCTTCTTCTTCTTCTTTCTTTTCATTCTTTCATTCTTTTTCATTCTTTTCTTGAAAAAATGAAGAAGAAGAATGAGAAGAAGAATGAAAAAGAATGAAAAGAAGAATGAAAAGAAGAAAAGAAGAATGAAGAAAAAGAAGAATGAGAAGAAGAATGAAAAGAAGAATGAGAAGAATGAAGAAGAAGAAGAAGAATGAAATTGAGAAGAAGAAAAGAAAAGAAGAATGAAAAGAAGAAAGAAGAAAGAAGAATTCTTCTTCTTCTTCTTCATTTCTTCTTCTTCTCATTCTTCTTCTTCTTCTTCTTCTTCATTCTTTTTTCTTCTTTTCTTCTTCTTCTTCTTCTTTCTTTTCTTCTTTTCATTCTTCTTTTCATTCTTCTTTCATTCTTCTTCTTTTCATTCATTCTTCTTCTCATTCTTCTTTTCATTCTTCTTTCTTCTTTTCATTTTTCATTCTTCTTCATTTTTCATTCTTTTTCATTCTTTGAAAATTCTTTTTCTTCTTCATGAAAAGAAGAATGAAAAGAAGAATGAGAAGAAAAGAAAAGAAGAATGAGAAGAAGAAGAAGAAGAGAAGAAAAAAAGAAGAAGAATGAAAGAAGAAGAAAAGAAGAATGAGAAGAAGAATGAGAAGAATGAAAAGAAAAGAAGAAGAAGAAGAAGAAGAAAGAAGAAGAAGAAGAAGAAAGAAGAATGAAGAAGAAGAATGAAAGAAAGAATGAAAGAAGAAAAGAAGAATGAAAAGAAGAATGAAGAAGAAGAAGAAGAATGAAGAAGAAGAAGAATGAAAAGAAGAATGAAAAGAAGAAGAAGAATCTTTTCATTCTTCTCATTCTTCTTTTCATTCTTCTTTTCATTCTTCTTCTTCTTTTCATTCTTCTTTTTTCATTCTTCTTCTTCTTTTTTTCTTCTTCTTCTTTTCATTCTTCTTTTCTTTTTTCTTCTTCTTCTTTTCATTCTTCTTTTCATTCTTCTTTTCTTCTTCTTCTTCTTCTTTTCTTCTTCTTCTTCTTTTCTTTTCATTCTTCTTCTTCATTTTCTTCTTCTTTTCATTCTTTTCATTCTTCTTTTCATTCTTCTTTTCATTCTTCTTTTCTCTTCTTTTCATTCTTCTTTCATTCTTCTTTTCATTCTTCTTCTTTTCATTCTTCTTTTCATTCTTCTCATTCTTCTTTTCTTCTTCATGAAAAGAAGAATGAGAAGAAGAATGAAAAGAAGAATGAAAAGAAGAATGAAGAATGAAAAGAAGAATGAAAAAGAAGAATGAGAAAGAATGAAAAGAAGAATCATTTGAAAGAGAAGAAGAATGAAAAGAAGAAGAAGAAGAATGAAAAGAAGAAAGAAGAAGAATGAGAAGAATGAAAAGAAGAATGAGAAGAAAGAATGAGAAGAATGAAGAAGAATGAAAAGAAGAATGAAAAGAAAGAATGAAGAAGAAAATGAAAAAGAAGAAGAAGAAGAATGAAAAGAAGAATGAAAAGAAGAAGAATGAAAAGAAGAAGAAAAGAAGAAGAATGAGAAGAATGAAAGAAGAATGAAAAGAAAAGAAGAATGAAGAAGAAGAATGAAGAAGAAGAATGAGAAGAAGAATGAAGAAGAATGAAAAGAAGAATGAAAAGAAGAATGAAAAGAAGAAGAAAAGAAAATGAAAGAAGAAAGAGAATGAAAAGAAGAATGAAAAGAAAGAATTGAATTCTTTTCATTCTTCATTCATTCTTCTTTTCATTCTTTCATTCTTCTTCATTCTTCTTTTCATTCCTCTTCTTCTTCTTCTTCTTTCTCTTTCTTCTTCTTCTTCTGAGGATGAGGATGAAGAAGAAGAAGAAGAAGTAGGATGAAAATAAGAAGAATTCCAAGCCGGAAAAGTGTATCTGCAGAGCTCCTCTTCAGATACACTTAGAGGAGCTCTGCAGATACACTTTTTGCCGGTTTGGAATTCTTCTTATTTTCATCCCTCTTCTTCTCTTCAGGAATGAGAGAAGAATTCATCCTCTCTGAAGAGAAGAAAGAAAAAAGAAGAGAAGAAATGAAAAGGATGAAGTTCTGAAGAAAAAAGAAGAAGAAGAATGAAAATAAGAAGAATTCCAAGAAGAAAAAAGTGAAACAAGCATAATTCCTCTTTGTATCTGCAGAAATCTCTGCAGATCACTTCTTTCCAGCTCTATCTTCTTCCTTTTCATCTTCTTCTTCTTCTTCTTCTTCTTCTTCCTTTCTCTTCATCCTTCGTCCTTCATCCTTCTTCTTCTTCTTCTGAGGATGAGGATGAAGAAGAAGAAGAAGTAGGATGATGAAAATAAAGAAGAATTCAAGCCGGCAAAAAGTGTATCTGCAGACTCCTCTATTCTGCAGATACACTTAGAGGAGCTCTGCAGATACACTTTTTGCCAGCTTGGAATTCTACTTCGGCTTTCCTGCCGGCAGAAAAGAATGTAAAGTCTGCAGAGCTTTTTAGTGCTCCTTAATGATCTCCTGAGCTCCTTTGGTCACGGTGCGTGAAATGAATTTATCAATCCTGACTTAGATCTTCTGGCTTGCTCTCTGAGCTACAAGAGAGAAGGGTCTGTATTCTCTTCTTCATCTTTTCCTTCCTAGAATGTCTCCTGCAGAATAAGACTATGTCTTCCAATGTCTTGAAAAATCCTCCAATCTTCTTCTTCTTAGAACTTCATTCTCATCTCTCGGCTTCACTTTTTCCCTTGGAATTCCTTCTTCTTTCATCCTTCTTCTTCTTCTCATCCTTCTTCTTTCTTGCCATCCTTGAAGAAAAGGATGTGTTTTCTGCTCACTTGTTTTTCAGAAGAACTATAGCTCTTAGAAGTTCTTTTCATCGGCATAGTTCTATCTTCTCATGCTAAAGTATCTCCTTCGTAAGGAGCAATAGAGCTCTTTTCTTCATTGTGCTCTTCTCCTTAACTTCTCATCATTCTTCTTCAGTTTATCTCTTTTCATCCTTCGTCCTCATTCATCACTTCAGAGACCTTCTTCTCATCCTTTCTTCTTTTCATTCTTCTTTTCATTCTTCGCATCCTTCTTCTTCTTTCTCATCCTTCTTGCACTTCTTCTAGTCTTTCCTTCTCCTTCTTCTCATGCTTCTCAATTCCTTTCATTCTTCTTCATCTCTCTCTTCTTTTTCATCCTTCTTCTTCTCGGATTCTCTTCATTCTCATCTCTCCTTTTAATTCTTCGACCATAGATAGACTTCTCCTTCCTATTTTCTCCTTTCCAAGTCTCTTCTCAATCCTTCTCCTTCGTTCTCATCCTTCTCAAAGCTCTCTTCTACCCTCTCCATTCTTCTCATCCTTCTCCTGGAACTGATCATCCTTCTCCTTCTTTCATCCTGGCGGCGGGTTTCTCAAACGATCTTCCTCATCCTTCTCCTGCTCATTCTCATACCTTCTCCTTCTCTCATATTCTTCTATAAGCAATCTTACTCCTTCGTTGAATGTCGACCCAGCATTAATAGGTACATGTATCTTTCACATTTAGAATTCTCCTTCTCCTTCCTCTAGAAGCCTTTAAAGGTACAGTGACCCTTTTTATAAGTTAAATGCGTAGAGTATTAAATTGCATCGATATAGAATTGTATTCCATTCATCAATGTTGACCTGGGGCGAATCAGTCGAATCGAGAATTTTGAATAATTCGCTCATCTCTAATTATGATCCAGATTAGGTACTATATTACTCCAAAGGGAAAAACTCATTACCAACATCGCAATTTAGAGATGAGCGAATCGAAACTTGGCGAAGTGGAATTCGTTTCGAATATTGGGAAATATCGATTCGCGTCGCGCCGAATCCGAAAATTAGCCAACTTCGGATGCACGAATCGAATTTTCCAAAAAATGGCGGCGACATGTGTGTGGCGACGGAGCGGGGATCTCTGGAAGGCGCGCAGACAAGGAGCGCTGTGACCCATAATGCATTCATTCATGACATGTGATCGCATTAGCCAATCAGCAGCCAGCCAGCCAGCACTGTGTAATGGTGGAGCTATAAATTGCGGCCATCTTACAATTCTCCATTAGCCTCCGGTCATTCAAGAGAGACAGACCTGTCTGTATTAGGGACAGAAGTTAGGGCCAGAGAGACTTTAGGGCCACAGAATCGTTACTTAGGGACACAGAATCGATTTACTTAGGGACACAGAATCGTTACTCAGGGACACAGAATTGTTACTCAGGGCCACAGAAATCGTTACTTAGGGACACAGAATCGTTACTTAGGGACACAGAATTGTTACTCAGGGACACAGAATTGTTACTCAGGGACAGACACAGAATTGTTACTCAGGGACACAGAATTGTTACTCAGGGACAGACACAGAATTGTTACTCAGGGACACAGAATTGTTACTCAGGGACACAGAATTGTTACTGAGGGACACAGAATTGTTACTCAGGGACAGACACAGAATTGTTACTCATGGGACACAGAATTGTTACTCAGGGACACAGAATTGTTACTCAGGGACACAGAATTGTTACTCAGGTCACAGAATTGTTACTCAGGACAGACACAGAATTGTTACTCAGGGACACAGAATTGTTACTCAGGGACACAGAATTGTTACTGAGGGGACACAGAATTGTTTACTCAGGGACAGACACAGAATTGTTACTCAGGGACACAGAATTGTTTACTGAGGGACACAGAATTGTTACTCAGGGACACAGAATTGTTACTCAGGGACAGACACAGAATTGTTACTCAGGGACACAGAATTGTTACTCAGGGGGACACAGAATTGTTACTCAGGGACAGACACAGAAGAATTGTTACTCAGAAGGGACACAGAATTGTTACTCAGGACACAGAATTGTTACTGAGGGACACAGAATCGTTACTGAGGGACACAGAATCGTTACTGAGGGACACAGAATTGTTACTCAGGGACACAGAATTGTTACTCAGGGACACAGAATTGTTACTGAGGGACACAGAATCGTTACTGAGGGACACAGAATTGTTACTCAGGGACACAGAATTGTTACTCAGGGACACAGAACCGTTGAATTAAAAGAGTATGTCAGACAACACGCAGAGGAGTGGCAGAGGAGGCAATGTTTCAGGAGCGAGCAGACGTGGCAGCAGAGGAAGGGGTCGAGGCAGCACTAGTCGCAGCCAGAGGCCAGTGCTCCCGGTGTCATCCAGCGGGTCGTGTCTCCACCGACAACCCTGCCGTCATCGATTGGTTGGCTCGGTCGTCTTCCTCTTCCCAGGTCACCTCTGACACCTACAGCCAACGGTCGGTGGGTACGTCAGACACAACCGTTAGTTGGCATGGCCCGGGAGCAAGCCCACTGAAATCACGTGTCCTCTACCTGCCCCTGTCCTTTGGTGTTCCCTCACCAAGCGAAGTATCGCATGCTGTGGCTCAGCCCCCACTGTACAGTGAGGAAGAGCTAACAGAGGGCGGTCAGGAACGGGGGGAGACATCCGCCTCTTCAGCAGCCAGGCGAAGAAGTACTGGCGAGGAGAGTGGCTCGGTAGCCGGTCTAGAGACAGGTCTGTCTCCTGACCCACACGCAGCCGAGGGGGCTAGTAGTGAGGCGGAGACCCTAATTGATGATGATGAGGCTGATCGCACTTGGCAGCCTCATCGTCATCTGCCAGGCCCGTAATCTGCCATGGGCCCCTGTAACCGCCTCCTCATGCTGCTGCCAGGTCCAGAGTGTGTCATGGGTCCCTGTACGGCCTCCCATTGCTGCTGTCTCCATCGCCACACTCTGCCATGTGCCACTTTCAGGTCTCCTCACACTGCTGGTGGGTTCCATTTTGTCATAGGGTGCTGGCAGATTACGGGCCTCCCATTGCTGCTGCCAGCCCGTAATCTGTCATGGGCCCCTGTACCGCCTCCTCATGCTGCTGCCAGGTCCAGAGTGTGTCATGGGTCCCTGTACGGCCTCCCATTGCTGCTGTCTCCATCGCCACACTCTGCCATGTGCCACTTTCAGGTCTCCTCACACTGCTGGTGGGTTCCATTTTGTCATAGGGTGCTGGCAGATTACGGGCCTCCCATTGCTGCTGCCAGGCCCGTAATCTGTCATGGGCCCCTGTACCGCCTCCTCATGCTGCTGCCAGGTCCAGATTGTGTCATGGGTCCCTGTACGGCCTCCCATTGCTGCTGTCTCCATCGCCACACTCTGCCATGTGCCACTTTCAGGTCTCCTCACACTGCTGGTGGGTTCCATTTTGTCATAGGGTGCTGGCAGATTACGGGCCCTCCCATTGCTGCTGCCAGGCCCATAATCTGCCATGGGCCCCCGTACCGCCTCCTCATGCTGCTGCCAGGTCCAGAGTGTCTCATGGGTCCCTGTACGGCCTCCCATTGCTGCTGTCTCCATCGCCACACTCTGCCATGTGCCACTTTCAGGTCTCCTCACACTGCTGGTGTGGGTTCCATTTTGTCATAGGGTGCTGGCAGATTACGGGCCTCCCATTGCTGCTGCCAGGCCCGTAATCTGCCATGGGCCCCCGTACCGACTCCTCATGCTGCTGCCAGGCCCGTAATCTGTCATGGGCCCCTGTACCGCCTCCTCATGCTGCTGCCAGGTCCAGAGTGTCTCATGGGTCCCTGTACGGCCTCCCATTGCTGCTGTCTCCATCGCCACACTCTGCCATGTGCCACTTTCAGGTCTCCTCACACTGCTGGTGGGTTCCATTTTGTCATAGGGTGCTGGCAGATTACGGGCCTCCCATTGCTGCTGCCAGGCCCGTAATCTGCCATGGGCCCCCGTACCGCTTCCTCATGCTGCTGCCAGGTCCAGAGTGTCTCTCATGGGTCCCTGTACGGCCTCCCATTGCTGATGTCTCCATCGCCACACTCTGCCATGTGCCACTTTCAGGTCTCCTCACACTGCTGGTGGGTTCCATTTTGTCATAGGGTGCTGTATGGCCTCCCATTGCTGCTGACTCCACCGCCACACTGTGGCTCCACACTCTGGTTTTGCCCCGTGACTGCCCAAATGAGTGAAGTGTGCGGTGATTTTAAGATCGACGGCACTCATCTGCATGTCATACTGACTGTCAGTATTATTTCTCTTCCCCAGCAGACTCCAAGGGCATTTAAATTAAAGGTACAGTGTTCTGCACTAATATAAAGGCTCTCTGAAGCCTAGAAACACCCTTTTTATAAGTTAAATTCGCAGCGAATATATTCGACTCAAATCGAATTTATTCCGCGAATTCGCCGAATCAGCCGAATCGAATTTTTGAATACTTCGCTCATCTCTAATCGCAGTGTTTATGGTAAGTTCCAGCAGGTATGGCGGGGTTGGCTAGATAATGTATATAAATAGTGCAGCGCTTATAAATAATAGGTAAACAGAAAAGAACAATAAGTCCTTAATAGATCAAATATTAAATATAAAAAATTATATAAAATTAAAATTAAAGGATATGGAACAGTCCAGCAAATATATTGGTGAATATGAGAAAACAAGGTGACTTGGATATCCGTGTGATAGTGGTAATGAAATGCGCACTCACCGGATGCGCATATTAAATGCGCCTTATATACAATTATCCTGATGCTTGGTAATGGGTGGTCCTCCCTCTTTAGGGTCCCGGGTAGGTGGTCCTCTTTTGCAAAAAAGGGGGTCCTCCTGTGTAATCCTGGTGGGTGCTGTCCCTCCTGGTGGCCTGGGTAGTGGGTGGTATTCCGTCCTCAAAGCAGGTCTGCGGGCTAGAGCACTCCCCCAGGGGGCAACAAGAACACTCCCATAGTGTAGTATGTTATAAAGGCTTTATTAAAAATGCATCAGGGTAAACATAGAATAAGTAACGTTGCAGACAGTAGTCTGAAAAGAGAAACTGACCAGCTGGTATGCTAAGATGGCCGCCGGAGCTCCACGTTGCTCCGGCGGCGTGACATCACGGCGTGTTGTGGCTCCTCCTGACGCGTATCATGCTCCAACACGTCTTCAGAGGGGGGTCATCTGGGCTCGCTGCTCCTCATTTAATAGCGGATCGACTTTTGCAGGTGTGACATTTTATATCAGGTGTGTGGCTCCACTCCTCCCCTTAGGGGAGATCATACGCATCCCCCATTTTCTCTGTTGAGATGTCTCGGGTGAACCAGATGTTGATGTTGTTGTTTTTTTTTTTGATGGCATGTTTTTGGCTTTGTTCCTTTCCCCCATTTATATCTACATCTGGCCGGGGAGGAATAAAAGGTAAAAGGAAAAAGTAAGGTATTGTCATGAAGGCCTTGGATCCTTGTGTTTGCTGTTTTGATTACCATATTTTTCGCTCCATAAGACGCACTTTTTTCCCCAAAAAAAAGGGGGGAGAATGTCAGTGCGTCTTATGGAGCGAATGTAAAGCGGCTGGTCTGGTATTTCTGCCGCCACCATGTCAGAATATCGGGCCGGCCGCTCAGCTCTTCTCTCCTGCAGGACCTTACCTGTTCCTCGCTCCAGCGCTGCAGTCTTCCCGCGGCGACTTCTGTGACAGCCGGGTGCCCACATCGCATGCGCGAGAAGCGCCGTGCTTTGTGAATGGTCCGGTGTCTTCTGGGACACATGACAGGTCCCAGAAGGCTCCGGGCCATTCACAAAGCGCAGCGCTTCTCGTGCATGCGCAGTGGGCACCTGGCTGTCACAGAAGCCGCCGCGGGAAGAAGGAAGGACAACTCAGCAGAAGTGGGAGCAGGTACCTGTCAAATTCAGGTACCCGCTCCCCTCCCTCCCCAAAGGTCCGCAGTCTCTGGTAATCTCCTTTACTGTCTGCAGCCTCTGGTCTTCTGTACTATGTCCGCAGTCTCTGGTCATTCCCTGTACTATGTCCGCAGTCTCTGGTCATTCCCTGTACTATGTCCGCAGTCTCTGGTCATCTCCTGTACTATGTCCGCAGTCTCTGGTCATTCCCTGTACTATGTCCGCAGTCTCTGGTCATTCCCTGTACTATGTCCGCAGTCTCTGGTCATCTCCTGTACTATGTCCGCAGTCTCTGGTCATCTCCTGTACTGTGTCCGCAGTCTCTGGTCATCCCCTGTACTGTGTCCGCAGTCTCTGGTCATCTCCTGTACTATGTCCGCAGTCTCTGGTCATTCCCTGTACTATGTCTGCAGTCTCTGGTCATCTCCTGTACTATGTCCGCAGTCTCTGGTCATCTCCTGTAATATGTCCGCAGTCTCTGGTCATCTCCTGTACTGTGTCCGCAGTCTCTGGTCATCTCCTGTACTATGTCCGCAGTCTCTGGTCATTCCCTGTACTATGTCCGCAGTCTCTGGTCATCTCCTGTACTATGTCCGCAGTCTCTGGTCATCTCCTGTAGTATGTCTGCAGTGTCTGGTCACTTCCTGTACTATGTCTGCAGTCCATTGGTTCAGAATATTTTTTTCTTGTTTTTCTCCTCTAAAACCTAGGCGCGTCTTATGGTCAGGTGCTTCTTATGGAGCGAAAAATATGGTAATTACTATCTCTGTTATTTTGTCTATTATGGGATCTGCGTATCCACATTGATCTTTCATGTGTAATCCTGATGATGCAGTAATATCATTGAAGATTCTGTAAGTACTGTTCCATTTTTTTCATTGTCTTGGCAATAAAAGTTGTTTGGATTTAAAAAAAAAAAATGTGCGACTGTCATTGAGAAAGTAAACCCAACTCCATAGTTATCTATTAGTTATTTAGTGAGGAAAGTCAGTTGCAGTGGAATTTCTTGTAGAGGTAGGTCTAGTCAACACCATTGGGCTAAGCCAGCAATTCTCAACCAGGGTTCTGTTGGTTACTAAGGTTACTTCAGAGGTTGCTAAGGGATCTTTGAGCTTTGGCTGATTGACTTATCATGTGATGATGCCTGCATAGATCTGGGACCAATGCCACATGGCATAACCAGCTACATGACATCAATCTTTTTAGGTGTCTGCAAAATTCTGACCACCACTGTAAGAGACGCATTTTCTCAATGGAGACCAATGTAAGAAGACGTCTTCTCACTGACCCCGAAATTATTGGTTTTAGCAGGGGATCCCGAGACCTGAAATTCATTTCTTGGACTAAAAAGTTGAGATAGACCAAGCCCTATATATGATCCGGAATTAGTTGTAGGTTGTGACTTGTGCAAATTTAATTTGCTCAATCCTAGATAGAAGGTGATTGCACAAGCAGGCACTACCTGACCTATGTAAGACATTTAGGTCCACCCAGGGGCGGACTGACCATTTGGGAACTCAGGCAGTGCCCGAGGGCCCGGGGTCAGTGGGGGGCCCCATGAGATGCCCCTGGTACCTTTCATAGGCTTTTTTGGGTGTGGTTTGAGTGTGGGTGAGGACACAGGGGCCCTGTGATTCCTTATTACCCGGGGGCCCCATGAATTGTCAGTCTGCCCCTGGGTCCACCACTTACTTTCTGAGCACAAACCACTGAAAAACGCTTTGCCTGTGCTCAGGCAAGGGTTAGGGGAGGGGCAAGAGGTGTCTACAAAGAAACCATTTCCTGTAGGGGAGACACAGGATAGGAAGTGAGGTAAGTCTCCCTGATGGGGTGACAGACAGATGTTAATCAGTTATAGATTATGTGCATAAAAAACAATGAAATATAACTCAGTCCCAAATTAGTGACATAGGTGCAGAGTGCTGGTGTTCAACTCCTAGTTTCATATCTTGATTGATAACTCTTTCCAATACATAACAGATGCTCCTCTGTGCTCAAAACAGTGCCTCACATGGACTGACACTCACCATCACCCAATGACCATCTATCTCTAGAATGGTCATTCACGCTTGTGGGACTATCCCTGCAAACCGAATGTTTCAGCTTGTGACCACCTATCCTTGGAATGGTCCATACCAGATAATAGACAAATTCCAGGGAGCCCACTGTCTCCTCACCTCCACAGGCAGGGCATGCAATATATCACCATAAACAAAACAACAGAAAGGGGAGATCCCATAGTGTAAAAGCGCTTAATACCTTATTTAGGGGAAATATCTAAAAGAATACACTCACGAGAAATGTGCTAAGCCGGCACTTGGTGTACTCAGCCTTATTGCTGTTGCAATGCAAAAAATGGAAGCCGCTGTAGTAATTGCTCCTCCTGAGCGGCGTGCATTCCACAGGGCAGATGTGACGTCAGCGGAAGTTGTGTCATCAAACCTCGACGCGTTTCGATCACAGATCGTCTTCAGGATGTGTAGATTACATCACATCGTTAACCACTTGCCTACCGGCACTTGTACCCTCTTCATGCCCAGGCCAATTTTCAGCTTTCAGCGCTGTTGCACTTTGAATGGCAATTGCGCGGTCATGCAACACTGTACCCATATGAAATTTTTATCATTTTTTTCACACACATAGAGCTTTCTTTTGGTGGTATTGACTCGCCGCTGGGTGTTTTATTTTTTGCACTATGAACAAAAATATAGCAAAAAATTTGAAAAAAAGTTTTTCTTTGTTACTATTATAAAAATTTGCAAACAGTAATTTTTCTCCTTCACTGATGTGCGCTAATGACGCTACACTGATAAGCAGCACTGATGGGCACTGATAGGCAGCACTGATGAGGTGGCACCAGGGGCGGGACCTGATAACTCATGGGGTCCACGTGCAATAGAGCAGATCTATGGGGCTCTCTCTGAGTTCCCATGCTCACACTCAAGCCACACCCACACAAAGCCCCATCCTACCTACATATTGTACTGGACCTCGCATTTACATGCTTTTGGCACAGAGAATTTCTACCTACCACTTTGTTCAAAATATAATGTTTTATTATAGAATATTAAAGAACAAAACGTACATTATAAGAAAGTGCACCAATGAAGGATCTAATGAATGAACACAATATAACGTGCAACAAATGTCTTCTTAGCTGAATATTGTCTTAAAAAACAAGCAAAAAAATATAAAAATAAAACGCTCTGACCAGGCATCGGTTACAAAAGCATTGATTGTAAGCTCCCCGTTCCAGGACCCTCCTATTCCTTTCTGTACTGAACTGTAATTGTAATATAGAACTGTCCTTCCCATTAAATAGTAAAAGTGCTGAGCAAAACTGTTGGCCGCTCTATAAATCCTGTAATAATAATAAATTAAGAGAGTCTAAGGTCAGGTGACATCTTGGCAAATCTGTGTTACACTGACCCACGTATAAGATTGCTGATCACAACCCGGCCATTACCCCATATAGTGTCTGTAGCTGCATATATTCTCGTATATAACCCTTAGTTTGTATACGCTATAACTTTCAACATTAAACAATCAAACAACTATTGGAATTTTTTTTACCAAAGACATGTTGCAGAATACATTTAGGCCTAAATTTATGAGAAATTTTTATTTTTTAAATTTATGTTATTGGTATGTTTTTATGCGAAAGTAGAAATGTTTATTTTTATTTCAAAATTTTCAGTAATAGGTCCCCCTGTTGTGTAATTTAATATCAGATAAATACAGCTGTTCTGTGAAGCCCTCAGGGGTATTTGAGAAACATTAGTGAAACAAACAGGCATTCCTGAAGGACAAGGAAAACACACCCAGACAGGTTCAAGGGATAAAGTTGTGGAAAAGGTTGAAAGCAGGGGTTTTGGTTTTTTACCCAAAAAATTCTCAAGTTTTTAACCCCTCTCACAGAGCCCCTGTTCAATCCAAACATTCCGAAAATGGAAAGGTATGGGACAAACTGCAAACCCCCAAGACATGGCCGTCCCCCCTAAACTGACGGCCCCGGCAAAAAGAGCAATTTTCAGGGGGGCAAACCAAAAGGCCCCTCATTTGGAACTTGGAGGTGGGAGAAGATCCACCCGCTTTAGGGGGGGGGAATCTTGTCCAAAGGACAAATTTTTTAGTTGTGCACTCCCAAAACTGGCCTTTATGGGAAGAGGGCTCCCCAAAAAAAAAAGGAAAAAGCCCCTTGTTTTAAAAAGGGGCCATAAAAAAAATCCCCCTTTTGCAAGGGTTTTTCAAAAAAGCCTTGTTTTGGGGGGACCGGAAACATGTGGAAGAAAGGGGCTCGGGGCAGATTTAAGGGAGAATGGAACTTTTTGGCCTAAAATTTTTAAAAAACTATGTGTTGGGTGGAAAAAAAATAAACACTGCACATTTCCCCCGAAACACACCCCCCCCCATGAGAATTCATGGTGGTGGCCCGATATTTTTGTGGGGTGATTTTTTTAGCAGGGACAGGGGGGGGTGGGTCAGAGTTGATGGAAAAAATGGATGGAGCCAAATTAAAGGGCAATCTTAGAAGGGGGAAAACCCGTTAGAGTCTGCAAAAATTGAAAAAACCGGGGGGGAGGTTCACCTTTTCCCGCAGGACAAGACCGAAAACTCCAGCCGAGTACAATGGAAAAGGTTTAGATGAAAGCATTTCATGTGTAAGAAAAGGCCCCCGCACAGTCCAAAACCCCAAAAACCCAAAGGAGATTTTGTGGCAAGACTTGAAAAAATTTTTTGTAACAAATGTTGAAAACCCCTTTCTCATTTTCCCTTTTCCAAATTTTAAATTTTTGTGCCATTTTTTGTTGGGCCCTCACAATTTAAAACCCAAAAAAATACATTGGTGGTTTTTGGTTGTAAAATGACAACATGGGGGGACATTTCAAGGGGGGAGGAAGACTTTTTCAAGGCATTTATTTTTAAACTTTATATCTGAAAAAACCTTTTTGTTATTCCTTATATTTTAAACATGATAAACTGAAACATTTTAGTGGCCACCCCAAGGGGTTTTTGTTTTCGTGGGTTTATGGGAAAAACACTAAGTGTTCAGTTAAACATTTTTATTTTAACATTGATATCTTTAATTTTTTGACTAAAATTTCCCAAAAAAATGCTGACATCTGTTTCATTTTTATTGTACATTAAAAATTTGGGTGTGCAGCGCTTTTTACAAATAAAAAAAACCCTGTCTAAAGTATGACAAAAAATGACAGAAATGGAAAAATCCCCGTTACCGGGGTGTTTTACAGTCCAAAAGGGAAAATTTTAAAATCAGTCCAAAAAAGGGAATTCCATTTATGGGGGTTTAAATTTACCCTCAATCCCAAAAGGGGATATTCCCGGGATCCTAACATTTAAGGGGGGTAGAAAAATTGCCCACTCAACCCGGGAAATGCAATTTAAAGGCACATTAAAAAATTCCTGAAAGGGATAGGGCCGATTTAAAAAAGGTGCCCTTGGTGGTGGATGGGGTGACGGCTTTCAGAGAAATTGGGTCTTGGGGCCCAAATTTCCCCAAAATTTTCCTGCCTGGGTGGCTCCCAAAAAATGCTGGGTGAGAAAGTTTGGGGCCTTTAGTGCCAGGTAGTTTTGAGATGGAAGAAAGGGTCATAGTGTAGTTTATAAAAAGTATTTATTGAGTTTTAAATCATTTAAAATAAAACAGTAAACGTACCGGGTTAGGGGTACCTTTTTAAGGGAAGTGTAAATGAGTCTTTTAAAAACACTGGACCCGTGAATATAAAAAGATGGCCACCGGGGCCTCTTTATCCGGTGGTTAACGTCAAAGGGTGCAGGGGGGTTCCCCCTTTAAATTTTTACATTGATTTTCCACTCAGTACACGATTAACCCGTGTAAGTATAGGAATCAGGGTTTTTTTTAGAAAAAAGGGTCGGGGTTTGGGAAAAGGCACTTTAGTTTTACAGACATCAGTGTTAAAATAACACTTTTCATCTGTACACTAACTATTCCCTATATATAACACTGACCTTGATACAATGATGTTTAATTAAAAATATTTTCCCGCGCAGTGCCCATACCAGAAGGGAGGGCCCCATCCTGAACCCTTAAAAAAACCCTGATTTCTTTTATTCCCCTTTTTAAAACATGATATGGGACTCAGGAATCAGGATATAAGAGTACTTAAATATAATTTAAGCTGCCAAATGCTGTCACCTGGTTTGGGGGGGATCACACACTGACCTGCTTTCGGATATTTCCCCTCCACCAACACTTTTTTGAAAACAGGCGGCCAAAAATTAGTCCCCCGCCCCCTTCTC
>CATNWA010006463.1:0-10264 GCA_951230385.1 Staurois parvus
GAAATTGATCTCAATCCACCACAGGCTGGGAGGGTAAAGGGGGAAAATGTAAAATAATTTTTTGCAGCACTAAGGAAAATTTTTATGTAAAAAATGATAATAATGTCCCATGTATATAAGAAAAACAATAAAACCCAACCCTATATAGGGGGTTTTAAAAGTCAGATAAATTAAAACTGTATATTATATAATAATTCCCCGTCCACAGTAAAAAGTTTTATAAATGTATAAAAAAATAAAAGCCAAGGCCCAGGTGCTTTTATTAATCCCAGGTTTTATAATTCAAAAGGGGATCCCCTTAGGGTGGGATTAGAAGCAGGAAAGGGTGAATCTTTATCAAGGGTTTCAGGATGGTTGGGGGAAAATGGAGGCCCTTTAAGGATGTAGGTACCGCCCTTCCAGCACGGGATGGCACCAGGGGGAGCTCGGGGGGTTTAAGTGCTCCTTTCAAGCAGAAAGGGAAAATGCCCATAGTGGGAGTAAATTAAAGGGTGTAATTTTTTGAAGGAATTAAAAAAGACGTAATTTTGTTATTCATGGGAAATTTAAAAAAAGAAATCCTCATGGGAAATTTGCATGGGGCATAAAGGGTGCTGAAAGCACTGAACCCCGGGTTTTTAAAAGGCCACCCGGGCCTTCATGATCCGGCGGCGGACGTCACGGGGTTTCCCGACTTTCCCTCCCTTTTAAGCGTTTTGTACTCCAGTTTCGTTCCCCAAAAAAGGGGGGGGGGCCCTTGCAGGCCTTACGTCCCTTTTGTGTTTCAATATATACCGAAAATGGTGCCGCATCTTTTCCGGAGACCAAATCGGGGGGCGCATGGGCGGTTAAAATGTGGGGGCGCCCTTTTCCCCCTGTCCGGTTAATTGATCCTAAGGGGATTCTAATTTAAAACTGGTTAATTTCGCATCGTGCAAGCGCCAATTTTTTTTGGCAAAACGTTTGGGAAAAAAAAAATTTTAAAGGCAAAGAGGCATGGTTTAAACCATTGAAAGGATTGATTCAGAGAAAACCAGGAGAGGGGAGCAGAGGAGGGTAGATAAAAAAGGAAACCCGACGAAAAAACAACAATGGGAGGGAGTAGAAAATAAAATTTTTTGATGAAAGGTTTTCTAATCCGCCAGCCTCAAGGGAAAACAATGTTCCCGATCAATTTGTGAAAAGGGTTTAAAGAGGGATATTGGCCCCCTTCAAGGATGGACCAAAAAGAACTTTCCTGTTTTTTGTGTTTTGGGAGGATTAAATTTAAAAATCACCCCCCCCTATAATCAAGTGTGGAGTAAAAAAGTAAAACCTAATTACGATTTTATTTTTGTAAAAAACTGCCAACTGACCTGAGTTTCGGCGGGGAAAAAAACCTAATTTTAAAAATTCCAAAAAAAGAAAATTAATAAAAGGGGGTAAAACCAAAAACCCCAAAACCAATTCCCCCCCAAAATCAATGGAAAACCCCCCCCAAAAAGGAATTGGTCCCCCCTGGGAGGAAAACGGCCCCTTTTTAAGGGGGTCCCCAATGGGGGGTTTTGGGGAAATCCCCGAATTTGCCCCCCCAAAAACCCCCCAGGGGGGAAACAAAAGGCCAATTAAAAAAGGATTGGGTTTAAAAAAACCCTTGAGGCCAAAAAAAAAGGACCAGTTTGATTAAAAAGGGTCCCAGAAAAAAAATAATTTTTCAAATTTCCCGGGATCGAAATTTTCCTTTTTAAAACCCTCCACCAATTTTTGAATGGAGTTAAGGGGCCCTTTACAAAATAAAAAAAGCCCCTAAGGGCCCTCATAAAATAACCCTTTGGGTTATAGCCAGTGGGAAACCCTCAAAAGGTAAATGGGATACGTAAGGGGGCCCCCCCGGGGGTACCACAAACACTCCACGGTCGGGAAAAAATTTCCCCGGGGCACGGAAACTAATCCCCAGGGTACTTGGGTTTACCAGGGCCCCGAAAGGGGGGGGGAATGGACTTGGGGGGTACCCCAAAGGGCCAGGGTTTGTACTTCTGAGGACAACCCCTCAGTGGTAAAGGGGATTCGCCAGGGGCTCCCCCCGGAAGAGCCAGGTAAAAGGAGGTCTGGGACCCCGTAGAGAGGGACGGGTGGATGGAAGGATTGGAAAGGCTGACAGGGAACAGGGGTCATACAAAACCGGGTCGGGAACTATGGGGACGGTGCGGAACAGAGCCCCGGGCAAAAAAAGAATAGTTTGGGTCACAAACCCCGGGCCCGCAACCGCAGGTCAAAACCAATAGGGGGCATAAAAGAAAAGGAAAAAGGGGGGCCCCGGCAAGCAAAGGGGCAAAACAGGAAAAACAGCCAAATCAGGGGACAATCCGGTTTAGCAAATTACTTCGGGGAGGTTCACCAGGTTCCCCAGGAAAACAAAAGACCAAAAGCACTTTTAAAGACAAACTCCCGGGCCGTTTAAAAAATCCCCCCCCTGCGCTGTCCCTTGGGGGCCAGGCGCGCGCCCCACCCGGGGGTCACTACTGCGCCCGCGCGAACCTGAAGGGGTTCTGGATTCTCGTTCTGGGAAGGCATCTGGGATCACTGGCTTCAGCAGAGATACATGGAAAACTGGATGAATTCTGAACGTGGCCGGAAGGATCAAGCTCATATGCCACTTCGTTGACCATCCGCTTTACAAGGCCCCACAAATTTAGGTCCCAATTTTTTCGAGGGACAAAGCATCTTTAAGTTGGTTGTGGCCAACCACACCTTCTGCCCAGGCCGCAACGCCAAATCCCCTCTTCGTTTCTTGTTAAACTCCTTCTTATTGTCCTCTTGGGCCCGAGCGATGGCTTCCTGGAGTAATTTGTTATTGACGGAGAAGAAGGTCAACGCATCCTGCGTGGCTGGAACTGGGCATTCAGAGACCAAGTCAGGGAGAAAGACAGGGTGAAACCCATAATTCGAAAAGAATGGGGACTGCCCCGTTGCCGAATGGCTTGCGTTGTTATAAGCGAACTCCGCCAGGGGTAAAAGAGACAGCCAATCATCCTGCAGGAAAGACGTGTAGCAACGCAAGTATTGCTCCAGGGTCTGGTTCGTCCTCTCGGTCTGACCGTTGGTCTGAGGGTGGAACGCGGAGGAGAGGGACAACTTGATGTCCAGGGCCTTGCACAGAGCCCTCCAAAACTTAGATGTAAACTGGACCCCTCGATCAGAGACGATGTCCTCGGGTACTCCATGAAGTCTAACGATCTCCCGGATAAATATTCACGCCGTCTCAGTTGCTGACGGAGTCTTCCTTAGTGGCACGAAGTGAGCCATCTTGGATAGGCGATCAATAACCACCAGAATTGCTGTGTGGTCTTGTGACGGTGGGAGCTCGACTATGAAGTCCATCGCGATCTTCTGCCAAGGCCGTTCGGGAATCGGCAAAGGTCGCAACAGCCCCCAGGCTTTGCTCCTTGACGGTTTGCTCTTCTGGCAGATGGTACAGGATCTCACGTAGCGCTTGCAATCCTTAGCCATGTTTGGCCACCAAAACGAGCGCCGGAGAAGCTCCAGAGTCTTGACTGGGCCAAAGTGACCCGCCAGCGGGTGATCGTGGCAGTGCCCCAAAACCAGGGTCCGGACTTCCTCAGGTACCACGATAGAATCCTCCTTCCACAGGAGTCCCCCTTTGTTCTGGAGGGGTACCCCAACTGGGGTTGGTGTGGCCGTAGATGCTTCTATTAACTTGGAGCGAAGGTCCGTCTGGAGCGCCAAGAAGTTCCCTGAGGACAAGATAGTGTCGGGTACCAGTTCTTCTTCGGAGTCCTCAAACATACGAGATAGCGCGTCAGGCTTCGTATTTTTAGATCCGGGCCTGTAAGTAATATGAAAAATTGAATCTGGAAAAGAACAGGGCCCATCTTGCCTGCCGTGGGCGTAGACGCTTGGCAGTCCTCAGATATTCCAGATTCTTGTGGTCTGTGAAAATCAATATAGGGTGTGAGGCACCTTCCAGCAGGTATCTCCATTCTTCTAGCGCTGCTTTGATAGCCAGCAGCTTTCGATCCCCGATATCGTAATTCTTCTCTGCTGGGGTGAGTTTTCCTCGAGAAGAATGCTACGGGATGGAGTAACTCCTTGGTGCCTTTCCGCTGAGACAGGATGGATCCTACCGCATTCTCCGATGCATCTACCTCCAAGATGTAGGGCAGGGCCGCGTCCGGGTGGCCCAGGATGGGTGCCGAGGTAAACAGCTTTTTCAGAGCTTCTGGTGTCCATTTGAACCGGGTTCCAAGTTTGGTTAGTTGGGTAATGGGGGAGACCAGACCCGAGAAGTTTTTGATGAACTTCCGATAAAAGTTCGCGAACCCTATAAACCGTTGGACACCTTTTTTGTCCGTGGGTTCAGGCCAATCTAAAATTGCGGAGACCTTCTGGGGGTCCATCGCGACCCCCGCAGTGGAGATAATCAGGCCTAGAAACGTGATGCTAGTTTGCTCAAAAAAACAACATTTTTCCCGCCTTAGCATATAACCCATGCTGCCGCAATCGCCCCAAAACTTTTGCCACATGTATCCTATGATCCTCTAGAGAGGGTGAAAAAATTAGTATGTCGTCCAAGTAGACGATAACGAAGACATCCAAAAAATCCCTGAAGATGTCGTTTCACAAAGTGTTGGAAGGTGGCTGGTGCATTGCACAGCCCAAATGGCATGACCAAGTATTCAAAGTGGTCAAACCGGGTACGGAAAGCAGTTTTCCACTCGTCCCCCTCTCTTATGCGTACCAGGTTATAGGCCCCCCTTAAATCAAGCTTTGTGAAAATAGCCGCAGCCTTTAGGCTCTGAAACAGTTCTGGTACCAATGGCAATGGGTAACGATTTTTTTATCGTGACCCTGTTCAGCTCCCGGTAGTCAATACAAGGTCTCAGGGTTTTGTCTTTTTTTCTCCACGAAGAAGATTCCCGCTCCTGCTGGAGAAGTGGAGGGGCGGATGAATCCCTTCTGGAGGCTGTCCTCGATATATTCCTTCAGGGCCCCCAATTCAAGCTCAGATAGGGGGAAAATACGCCCAAAAGGGATTTCAGAGCCTGGTAACAGGTCGATTGGACAGTCATACGGGCGGTGGGGGGGCAGAGTGTCGGCTCCCCGCTTACTGAACACATCCAGGAACTCCGGTAGGGGTACTCGGGGTTCTACCATAGGGAGCGGGGCGGAAGCCCCTGAGACTGGCTCCTGAGCTACCAGGGTCGGGGGGGTGCAGAAACCGGGGCCTGTGGGGGCAGGATCAGAAATAGAGCCAGTCTGGATGCGATTCTCCAGCTGCATGCATCTGTCCTGCAGGACCGTTACGGCCTGCGTCAAATTAGCTAGGTGCCTGCAAATTTCCTCTAACGGGGAGGGCCCTCCTCTAGGCTCAGTCATGGCCTTTTGGTACTGTAAGGGACCGCCCGGCGGTACCACTAGCACTCCACTGGTCGGATGTTCCCAGCGCACGGAGTCTAAGCCCCAGGGTACTTGTTCACCAGGGCCCCTGATGGTGGGGATGGACTTGGAGTACCCTAGGACCAGGTCGTGACTACTGAGGACACCCGTCAGTGGTAGGGGTATTCGCCAGGGGCTCCCACGGGAGAGAGCCAGGTATGAGAGGTCTGGAGACCCCGTAGAGAGGGACGGATGGATGGATGGATGGATGGCTGAGCAGGAGCAGGGTCATACAAGCCGGGTCGGTAACTATGGGGACGGTGCGGTACAGAGCAGCGGGCAGAGAATAGTCGGGTCACACGCCAGGTCAGCAACAGCAGGTCAGATCCAATAGGGGGCATTCAGGAGAGAGGTCAGGCAAGCAAGGGTCAAAACAGGAGAAAACAGCAAGGTCAGGGCACAATCCGGGTCAGCAACTTACTTCAGACAGGTTCACAGGTTCACAGGATACAAAAGACCAAAAGGCACTGAATGACAGCTCAGGGCCGTTTAAAATATCCCGCCCTGCGCTGTCATTGGTGCCAGGCGCGCGCCCGCGGTCACTACTGGCGCATGCGCGAACCTGATTGCCGCGGTCGGCCAAGTCCCGGCGCTCGCGTACAGGGAGGTGTACTGCGCCTGCGCCGGGACCAGCGGCGCGACGACCTCCGACAGTCTGTCCCTGAGTAACAATTCTGTGTCTGTCCCTCAGTAACAATTCTGTGTCCCTGAGTAACGTTTCTGTGGCCCTAAGTAACAGTTCTGTGGCCCTCAGTAACAATTCTGTCTGTCCCTGAGTAACAATTCTGTGTCTGTCCCTCAGTAACAATTCTGTGTCCCTGAGTAACAATTCTGTGTCTGTCCCTGAGTAAGAATTCTGTGTCTGTCCCTGAGTAACAATTCTGTGGCCCTAAGTAACGGTTCTGTGGCCCTCAGTAACAATTCTGTGTCCCTGAGTAACGTTTCTGTGGCCCTAAGTAACGGTTCTGTGGCCCTCAGTAACAATTCTGTGTCCCTGAGTAACAATTCTGTGTCTGTCCCTGAGTAACAATTCTGTGGCCCTAAGTAACGGTTCTGTGGCCCTCAGTAACAATTCTGTGTCCCTGAGTAACAATTCTGTGGCCCTAAGTAACGGTTCTGTGGCCCTCAGTAACAATTCTGTGTCCCTGAGTAACGTTTCTGTGGCCCTAAGTAACGGTTCTGTGGCCCTCAGTAACAATTCTGTGTCCCTGAGTAACAATTCTGTGGCCCTAAGTAACGGTTCTGTGGCCCTCAGTAACAATTCTGTGTCCCTGATTAAGAATTCTGTGTCTGTCCCTGAGTAACAATTCTGTGGCCCTAAGTAACGGTTCTGTGGCCCTCAGTAACAATTCTGTGTCCCTGAGTAACGTTTCTGTGGCCCTAAGTAACGGTTCTGTGGCCCTCAGTAACAATTCTGTGTCCCTGAGTAACAATTCTGTTTCTGTCCCTAAGTAACAATTCTGTGGCCCTAAGTAACGGTTCTGTGGCCCTCAGTAACAATTCTGTGTCCCTTAGTAACAATTATGTGGCCCTAAGTAACGGTTCTGTGGCCCTCAGTAACAATTCTGTGTCCCTGAGTAACGTTTCTGTGGCCCTAAGTAACGGTTCTGTGGCCCTCAGTAACAATTCTGTGTCCCTGAGTAACAATCCTGTGTCTGTCCCTGAGTAACAATTCTGTGGCCCTAAGTAACGGTTCTGTGGCCCTCAGTAACAATTCTGTGTCCCTGAGTAACAATTCTGTGGCCCTAAGTAACGGTTCTGTGGCCCTAAGTAACGGTTCTGTGGCCCTCAGTAACAATTCTGTGTCTGTCCCTGAGTAACAATTCTGTGGCCCTAAGTAACGGTTCTGTGGCCCTCAGTAACAATTCTGTGTCCCTGAGTAACGTTTCTGTGGCCCTAAGTAACGGTTTCTGTGGCCCTCAGTAACAATTCTGTGTCCCTGAGTAACAATCCTGTGTCTGTCCCTGAGTAACAATTCTGTGGCCCTAAGTAACGGTTCTGTGGCCCTCAGTAACAATTCTGTGTCCCTGAGTAACAATTCTGTGGCCCTAAGTAACAGTTCTGTGGCCCTCAGTAACAATTCTGTGTCCCTGAGTAACAATTCTGTGTCTGTCCCTGAGTAACAATTCTGTGGCCCTAAGTAACGGTTCTGTGGCCCTCAGTAACAATTCTGTGTCCCTGAGTAACAATTCTGTGGCCCTAAGTAACGGTTCTGTGGCCCTCAGTAACAATTCTGTGTCCCTGAGTAACAATTCTGTGTCTGTCCCTGAGTAACAATTCTGTGGCCCTAAGTAACGGTTCTGTGGCCTCAGTAACAATTCTGTGTCCCTCAGTAACAATTCTGTGTCTGTCCCTGAGTAACAATTCTGTGGCCCTAAGTAACGGTTCTGTGGCCCTCAGTAACAATTCTGTGTCCCTGAGTAACGTTTCTGTGGCCCTAAGTAACAATTCTGTGGCCCTCAGTAACAATTCTGTGTCTGTCCCTGAGTAACAATTCTGTGGCCCTAAGTAACGGTTCTGTGGCCCTCAGTAACATTTCTGTGTCCCTGAGTAACGTTTCTGTGGCCCTAAGTAACAATTCTGTGTCCCTGAGTAACAATTCTGTGTCTGTCCCTGAGTAACAATTCTGTGGCCCTAAGTAACGGTTTCTGTGGCCCTCAGTAACAATTCTGTGTCCCTCAGTAACAATTCTGTGTCCCTCAGTAACAATTCTGTGGCCCTAAGTAACGGTTCTGTGGCCCTCAGTAACAATTCTGTGTCCCTGAGTAACAATTCTGTGTCTGTCCCTGAGTAACAATTCTGTGGCCCTAAGTAACGGTTCTGTGGCCCTTAGTAACAATTCTGTGTCCCTGAGTAACAATTCTGTGGCCCTAAGTAACAGTTCTGTGGCCCTCAGTAACAATTCTGTGTCCCTCAGTAACAATTCTGTGTCTGTCCCTGAGTAACAATTCTGTGGCCCTAACTAACGTTTCTGTGGCCCTAAGTAACAGTTCTGTGGCCCTCAGTAACAATTCTGTGTCCCTGAGTAATGTTTCTGTGGCCCTAAGTAACAATTCTGTGGCCCTCAGTAACAATTCTGTGTCTGTCCCTGAGTACCAATTCTGTGGCCCTAAGTAACGGTTCTGTGGCCCTCAGTAACAATTCTGTGTCCCTCAGTAACAATTCTGTGTCTGTCCCTGAGTAACAATTCTGTGGCCCTGAGTAACGGTTCTGTGGCCCTCAGTAACAATTCTGTGTCCCTGAGTAACAATTCTGTGGCCCTAAGTAACGGTTCTGTGGCCCTCAGTAACAATTCTGTGTACCTGAGTAACAATTCTGTGTCTGTCCCTGAGTAACAATTCTGTGGCCCTAAGTAACGGTTCTGTGGCCCTCAGTAACAATTCTGTGTCCCTGAGTAACAATTCTGTGGCCCTAAGTAACAGTTCTGTGGCCCTCAGTAACAATTCTGTGTCCCTCAGTAACAATTCTGTGTCTGTCCCTGAGTAACAATTCTGTGGCCATAACTAACGTTTCTGTGGCCCTAAGTAACAGTTCTGTGGCCCTCAGTAACAATTCTGTGTCCCTGAGTAACGTTTCTGTGGCCCTAAGTAACAATTCTGTAGCCCTCAGTAACAATTCTGTGTCTGTCCCTGAGTAACAATTCTGTGGCCCTAACTAACGTTTCTGTGGCCCTAAGTAACAGTTCTGTGGCCCTCAGTAACAATTCTGTGTCC
Source organism: Staurois parvus (assembly GCA_951230385.1). NCBI lineage: Eukaryota > Metazoa > Chordata > Amphibia > Anura > Ranidae > Staurois > Staurois parvus. The sequence goes on from CATNWA010006463.1 coordinate 9,129, forward strand.
CTGAGTAACAATTCTGTGGCCCTAACTAACGTTTCTGTGGCCCTAAGTAACAATTCTGTGGCCCTCCGTAACAATTCTGTCTGTCCCTGAGTAACAATTCTGTGGCCCTAACTAGCGTTTCTGTGGCCCTAAGTAACGATTCTGTGGCCCTCACTAACAATTCTGTGTCCCTGAGTAATGTTTCTCTGTCCCTAAGTAACGTTTCTCTGTCCCCAAGTAACGTTTTCTGTGGCCCTAACTCTGTCCCTAATACAGAGCGGTCTGCCTCTCTTGAATGACTGGAGGCAAATGAAGAATTCTAAAATGGCCGCCATTTATAGCTCGACCATTACACAGTGCTGGCTGGCTGGCTGCTGATTGGCTAATGCGATCACATGTCATTAAGGAATGCATTATGGGTCAGCGCGCCTTGTCTGCACGCCTTCCCAGACATCCCCGCTCCGTCGCCGCACATGTCCGCCGCCATTTTAGGAAAAATTTCGATTCGCGCGTCCGAAGTAGGCTATTTTTCGGATTCGGCGCGAATCGAAAATTTTCCAATATTCGAAACGAATTCCACTTCGCCTACTTCGATTCACTCATCTCTAGATATCAGCCTTGTATAGTAATCCTAAGGCTAAATTGAAAATATTACAGATTTGCCATATTTGGGCATCCACCTCATCCCTACCTACTACATTTTAGACATCAGAAATTTCCCACCCCTATTTCAGAAATTATTTGTGCTATTGGACTTCTGGAGCCACTTTCTGTTATCTTGGTTTGGTAGGATTAATACTAATGACATACCTTTCATGACCTCTATTTGCCCTCAGGGTTTTACTAATGCCAACCCCCTTACATATATTTCGGATCCACAGTTTACTTCGAGGTCTTCTAAACCCCAGATTAGTAAGTATATATTGTTCATGCGTAAACCTAAGGGAGGTCCTCTCAGTTCCCAGTATTTACAACTATTATTTAGCTGCAAAATGTGTCCCTATATCCTAACTCTGTTAGACTAATCACCTACAGTCTGGGCTACTTTGGACCTGGTAGAAATCCATCCTCTTCCTTTAACCTCTTGCCGTCCGCCTGCTGTTTATAAAACGGCAGGGCGGTGGCACTCCAGGGGCGGGTTGCCGTTCCTAAATGGC
>CATNWA010006464.1:0-11031 GCA_951230385.1 Staurois parvus
CTGCATGTCATACTGCCTGACAGTATTATTTCTCTTCCCCAGCAGACTCCAAGGGCATTTAAATTAAAGGTACAGTGTTCAGCACTAATATTAAGTCTCTCTGAAGCCTAGAAACACCCTTTTTTAAGTTAAATTCACAGCGAATATATTCGACTCGAATCGAAATTTTTCCACGAATTCGCCGAATCAGTCGAATCGAATTTTTGAATACTTCGCTCATCTCTAGTTAATACCATTTAACTTCATTACAGGCATTTGTGGTGCAGTTTTAACGCTTGGTAAATGCTTATCACATGCCTCAAAACCACACATAGGCGTTTCGGGAGCATTTGAGGAGCATTAAAAATGCTTCCCAAACACCTGTCAAACACTATAGGGTCATTTGGCAAGAGTTAGAAATAGTCAAGTGTGAACGAGCGCTTAAACCTCTCTCCTTATACAACTTGACCCCCTCCCCCACCATCACCTGTTCCATCTGCCAATCTATGTATCCACGCCCCACTCTTTTTATTTAACTATTTATTTACTGATCAAGTTAATGTGTCATGAGGGGGTTGTTCATGTGGCTGGAGACACCTGTTACACTATAAGGACACAGCAGCTGTATGAACACAGGTTTTAATCTGACAGGTGTGAAGGCGTGGAGAAGCAGCCCTAAATGCTCACTGTCTGTGTTCAGGGCTGTACACCTGCACCCATATGTTTGTAAAATTATGACCTGCAGCATTTCCATTGTGTAACATAGGTTGCCTGCAAACGGCGATAGCCACAAAAACAAACCACTGTTTCCCACTCTACAGGCCACAGCACCCATGAGCCACAAGACCTCAATTACACACACAGCTTTATTTATGAACTCAGTACAGTTTTAGCATTAAGATTTCACAGGAATTTGGTTGGGATTATGTCCATTAATAATGTTTTTTAGTGTATTTTTACCATAAATATAATTTGGATATTTTCTCTGTCGGTGGGGGGCTGTCAGGTATGCTGTACGGGGGCCCTGTGATATCTAACAGTGGCCCTGGGTGTATGCTTGTGTCTGTGCCACCTGTATAGTTAGGAAGAACCTTGAACCTTTGCTATGTACCTCAATGGATCTAGGAATTGGACATGTTTTCAACTGAAAATACAATTATTAGTAATGTTTCCTTAGCAAATGAGGATCAGCTCCTCAGTGGAGAACAGCAATCTCGCCATGTCCAGATGTTATCTGGAATTCCACAAAAGAACAATTCACAAAACTAAAAAATAGACCACTAAACTCTCCTAACTACACTCCCATCCACTAACACTCCCCACTACCACTTCCGGGTGTGTGCAAACGTCCTTCCCCAAATGTCATGACGTATTTCCAGTATGACAGCTGCTCTAGCGCCTCCTCCAACAGCTGTCTTGGCGTTTTATTTGTGCACCATAGCAATTTTACATGCGGCTCCATTGTGTACAGTATATGACATTCGCAAAATATGTTTGCAGTTCTATTGTGGATTTGGCATTGGTGACTGTATGCTTGCAGCTATACTGTGCAGATGACATTGGCAAATATATATTTGCTGGTAAAGGCCCAAAGTCAACATAAATTGGGGGCCCAATTTATTACTGTTAAGAGGATTGTAGAAAAATAGCTAGATGGACATTGAACACGACCTATTCATTGGGACATAACATGGTCTTGAGGTGTAATAGGGGGCTTTTGGTTTGTTAGTTTGGAAATACTTGCATATGTGCACTCTAACAAGAAAGATTTGGACATATTATAAAGCTAGCAAAAATAAGTGTTAAGGGGTGCTAGTACATTTATTTATGGTACTTATATAGCGCTGTCAATTTACGCAGTGCTTTACATATATATGTTGTAAATTCATATCAGTCCCTAACCCTCAAGGGGCGTACAATCTAAAGGTCCCTAACTTACATTCATACATATACTATGGCCAATTTTGACAGGATCCAATTAACCTACCAGCATGTCTTTAGAGTGTAGGAGAAAACCAGAGTACCCGGAGGAAAACCACACAGGCACAGGGAGAACATGCAAACTCCAGGCAGGAGGTGCCGTGGCTGGGATTTGAACCAACAACCCTAGTACTGCCAGGCGGAAGTACTAACCATTTAGCCACTGTGTTACATTCAACTAGAACATGAAACAGTCCCCCCCAAAAAATAGTCTAAATGTTTATTGATCAAATACACATTCCACATTTATTTGGACAGCAACAAGTAGGTACATTCAATTTCTTGGTAAAAAAAAAAAAAAAAAAAGCAGGATTGATGTTGCTAAAATAGAATGGTCCTGCTCATAAGAGCTTACAATCTAAAAGATTATATTATACTTCTAATGAACTGTGCTTTCACAGGTTACAGCAGGAGACAAACCGTTAATATAAATCACGTATTAGGCTTATCTATCCACAAAACAAGCTGCAGATCAAAATATCAAAATAAAAATACATACGTGCCAAAAAACAACACCTCCCACCTCCCCAAATCCCCCACACATACATTTCTCACCACGTTTGTCTGAAAACTGCATTTCAGTCTAAATAAAGCAAACTTGGAAGAGCAGAGCAATTTGCATGTGTTAGGATTATAATGCAAAGATAATAAACACACAATCATTGTACAATAAACACACACACACCTTAGAAGGAAGAACATACAAAACATTTACAGCCCACATCAAAACAGTGTGCGTGTGGCCTGGGGAAATTCACCACAATATCTCTTCTTCCCCAAACCACCACAGACAAGGACTTGCAGAAATAATGTGCCTGTACAAAGCAAAAATCAGCCACTACTGCATCTCTTTATATAAGGTAGGCCACACCCACCACTGTCGTTCATTTGGTCAGAGAAAGTGTTTGCACCTTATCAATTCTCTTCCCACCTGCGTTAACCCTTGGTATACAGGCCCCACAAATCAGAGTCAGAAAGAAAGCCACAGTGAAGTGTACCTGTGCAGCATACAACAGAACATTGAACAGGGATGTGAAAGGGAACACTATTGGCAATATTTCTTGGCCCTATGGGCACAATTCACTCCAGATTATCGCATGAGTTAAGGCAGTCACATGACCACATCTTGCATGCAATACTGAAAATGTCAATTCACTTTTGCTAGTATGCAGCATTTCCCATAAATCGGAAAACACTCCAGAAATCAAACATAAAAAGGCCTTACACCCCGGTCACATCAAAGCCAATTTAGAAATTGTGCGATGTACAGTGAAGTTGCCGATGTCCTTGCGATTTGCAAGACATCTGACACAGATATCTATGCAAATTGCCACAAAAGTAGTACATGTACTACTTTAGAAATCAGTGTCAGAAAAGCACCCATGTGACTGCTCTAATAGCAGACAATAGAGTGTGACTTGGCATACGATTTGCAAGTCGCATGTCATGAAAATCACATGCCAAGTCGCACTCAATGTGACTGCTATTAGAGCGTTCATATTGGTGTGGTTCACACTTGATTGGAGCCACAACAATTTCTAAAGTAATGAATACACTACTTTTCATGCGTTTTGCAGAGAGATCTGTGTAAGATGTCTTGCAAATCGCACTTTAAATCAGCATGTCCCCAGACTTTGAAATCATGTGACTTCACTGTAAGTCACATGCTGTGACTGTAGTGTAAAGAACACCACTTAGAAATTTGCTTTAATGTGACTGGGTGGCCCCCAGTAACATTGTTTGCGATTTGGCATGACAGGCAACTTGCAAATCGTAGACCAAGTCGCACCCTATTGTTCACTGTAGGCTCTGTTCACATCCAATTGGATTGTGAACTCGTGCAACTTTACTGTAAGTTGGGCAATTGCCACATCGGATTAGATGTGACAGTTATTAGCCCCCAGTAACATTGTGTGCAATTTGCCATGCAAATGGCAAGTTGCTGGCCATGCCAATTGCATGACAAGTCGCATCCAGGGTGTACAATTTCAGGTGCGATTTGTGAATTGACATCGTACTTGATATCGGATATAATGAATGTGAGTGTATTAACATACGCAATTTGTTTGTTGAACTTACGATTTCAAAGGTAGTTCTTGTGAAATTGCTACTAAATGCCCAAAAGTTGGACATCTGGACTCCAATAGAAATTACAATGCTAAACACAATTGAAATCACGACTAGTTTGAAAATCTCTAGAAAACACGTTGAAATTGGCAACTCAAAGCGCAATTTTCAATTGCATATAGTGTGAACGAAGCAGGTAAATCAACAAAGGAAAAATAAATCTTTGAAGGCATGCGGTACCTGCCTGCTCGGATAAGGGTCTGCTATGCATTTGGGGGAAAAATCCACGCCAGTATTTGTAACAATTTTGATGTATGGATTCCCCATCCAAGCCTTTTCTCTCTCTCTCACTCTTCTGTATGTCTCTCTTTATCACTCTTCAGTATGTATCTCTCGCTTTTCTTTCTCTCTCTTCTGTATGTCTCTATCACTTTTCAGTATGCATCTCTTGCTCACTTTTCTCTCTCTCAGCTCTTTGCTTGACAAATCCTTCACAAAAGGGAGTGGAGTGTAAACCAGCATTATCAAATCTATTAGTAGTCCAGGCCCTTATCTCATCCCATTGTATGACATTCACATTAGGTGCAGCTTTGAAGGTGTTTCAACAGACAAGGCCTCATTCTAATTCACATTCTAGGGATCATTTAGACAGAAAGCAAAGATGTTGCCAGAACATCTATTTGAAGACAGCCACACAGGGAGATCATGCTACTTTCTTGCCATGGTTGGGTTGGGATTCAAACCGACAACCCTAGAGCTGTAAGGCAGCAGTGCTAACCACTAATCCACAGAGCTGCAATACTAAGCCATCCTGTATTTCTGTGTTGTGAATCAATCCTAAGTCCCTGGGCAAGGTCAGTGTAACTAGCCAGATATCTCCAATGTGACACAAATGTTGTGCTATGTTGCCAATTCCGATGTATGTTGGTTCTATGTATCCCAATACAAAGGATTGCAATACTAATACATGCGTACCTTGGTTTACCAACGCCTCGGGGAACGTCATATTTGGTGTACAAATGCCAAACCATTAAAATTAATTGGTCGGTTTACAAATGTTCAAATAATTTGGTTCACAATACGAAGTGTATGTCGGTGCTGATTTTTCAATGCTAATGGCATGCCTTTTTTTGTCCACTATAGTTCACAAGCTTAGCTGTCAATTTCCCCAAAGTTACAGAAAAATGTCTTCATTTTAATTAATTAAAAGTCAACCTTGTTACCTTTTTTAAGGAAATAAACTCAAACAAAGTGGGAAGTGACAGCTGAATTTCTGAGCTATAGTGAAGACCAAAAAGCCAGAATTACATTTAAAAACCAGCACCATAATAAAAAAAAAAACAGTGTGGGGGGCTCCCTCCCAAAGCACCTTGTCCCTATGTTGATGGGGGCAAGGGCCTCTTCCCCACAACCCTGGCCGGTGGTTCTGGGGGGCTTATCAGAATTTGGAAGCCTCCTTTAACAAGGGGCCCCCAGATCCCCCCCCCCCCCCCCCCACTTCACCCTGGCTTACTGCATAAGGCTGGTGAGCCTCCGTCGGGAGCTGAACGTTTTGGTTTTTTTTTTCTTTTTTCGGCCCGCTGGCGCCTGACACCGTGATTGACGTTGGATCTACTTCGGGGAACATTGTTTTATTAAAGGACTTCTCAAAGACCGTGCCCTGTGGTTTTTTACACTACACTACACTTTGTTTTTTTGTGAATTAGTAGTGGGACCATGTACCTCATACTCATTCACTTAGGGGGGGGCGGGATCTGGGGGCCCCCTTGTCAAAGGGGCTTCCAGATTCTGATAAGCCCCCCGCCTGCAGACCCCCACAACCATCGGCCAGGGTTGTGGGGAAGAGGCCCTTGTCCCCATCAACATAGGGACAAGGTGCTTTGGGAGGGAGCCCCCCTGCCCCAAAGTACCCCCCCATGTTGAGGGCATGTGGCCTGGTATGGTTTAGGAGGGGGGGGCGCTTGCTCCCCCCCCCCCCCCCCCCCCGTTTCCTGACCTGCTGGGCTGCATGCTCAGATAAGGGTCTGGTATGGATTTTTGAGGAAACCCCACACTTTTTTTTTTTTTTTGATTTCGGCGTGGAGTTACCCCTTAATATACATACCAGATCCGAAGGGAAAATTGGGTACATTCTGAAAAATGAGAATTTGGGATGCTTTATAATACTAAGGGGTATGCTTGCTTCAGGGGAAACATTACTAATTGTTGTATTTGCAGTTGAAAACGTGTCCGATCCCTAGATACATTTAGGTACATAGCAGAGGTTCAAGGTATTCCATAGAAGAAGATATTGTTCTTCCTTACTATACAGGTGGTGCAGACACAAGCATACACCCAGGGCTACTGTTAGATATCATGGGGCCTCGTACAGCCTACCTGACAGGCTCCACACAACCAGAGAAAATATCAAAATTATATTTATGGTAAAAATACACTAAAACGTTATTAATGGACAATCCCAACCAAGTTCCTGTTAAATCTAAATGATAAAACTGTACTGAGTTAATAAATAAAGCTGTGTGTGTAACTGAGGTCTTGGGGCTCATTCGCATTGGTGTTGTGGCCTGTAGAGTGTAAATCAGTGATTTGTTTTTGTGGTTGTCGCCGTTTGCAGGAAACCTATGTTACACTATGGAAATGCTGCAAGTCCTAATTTGACAGGCATATGGGTGCAGGTGAACAGGCCTGAACACAGACAGTGAGCATTCAGGGCCACTTCCCTATGCCTACACACCTGTCAGATTAAAAACCTGTGTTCATACAGCTGCTGTGTCCCCATAGTGTAACAGGTGGCTCCAGCCACATGAACAACCCACTCATTCATGCTGTACAGGCCAGAGAACCTCTGTGAATGCGGCATTTTTGACTTTTTTTTTTTTCTCAGCCCATTAATTTCTGTGGGCAGCCTAACGTGTGGAAACATGCAAAAATACTGCAGACATATTATTTTAAAAGTGTGTTGCACCTAACCGCACAGTAGTGTCATGCCATGCATTTTCGTGGCTGTGAATGCATCTGTGTTTACTAGATGTGTGGAGGTGCAATTAAGTTTGCATCATGGTACCTGTGCACATCTGCAAAGGGCATTGCATTTCTTTGGTGTGCAGGAAAATGCATGCTCTTGCATGTGTTTCTAAGGGCCAGTTCACACTATAGAAACAGTCTTGATGTGTTCCAGATGCATTTTTGCATGCACATTTTTGTGTTTCAATGGTTTTTATTAATTTATAACAATTAACACAGGAGCAACAAATCACGCCCACGCAGGGGCTATCAATTGCACATAGAGGAACTAGAAATTAGAGAAATTAGTGCTCTAACACCAACAGGGCAAAGGATACGCCCACACAGGGGCTATCAATGGCACTTAAATAACAAAACATAAATATAACACTGATAATAACTCAGACTAAAGGCAGCTATCCACTGCCACACCAAAGCAAACAGAGAAAAAAAGGGGGGAAAGGAAGGAGAAGTACAAAAGAAAAAGAGAGCCAAACCAAGAGCAGGGATCCAAGAACTCCAAAGCCGAACAACATCACATCCCCAGGCTAGCCGGGGGAAGCATGGGAAAGGTATATTGCAACCACGGCTCCCATATTTTCAAGAATTTACGTTGGGAGTCGTTGCAGATATTCAACATCTGTTCATTGAGCATCATAGCAGTCATACGGTCCCGCACCCCCTGAAGAGGGACAAACAGGCTCTTCCAGGCCTGAGCAATTGTTCTAGAGGCCAACAAAAACAAATAGGAAGCCAACTTCTGCTGGTGAGCCAAGAGGCCCGGTATGGAACAATGAAGCGAAGCATACCGAGCATCCCGTTGTATAGAAAGATGGAACAAGGTGAAAAGGAGGACAAACACACGAGACCAAAAACGAAGCAGCCTCGGGCATAACCACCAGATATGCAATACATCACCACGATGGCCACAGCCCTGAAAGCATTGGTCACTGCAGGCAGGGTTCGCCTGTGCCAAACGAGCCGGAACCCAATACCAACAAAACAGCACCTTGTAGGCTGCCTCCAGCGTGGCCGTATTAAAAGAGCATTTAGCTACAAGTGACCAGGCCCTATTCCAGTCCTCCGTATCCACAACCACTCCCAGGTTGCATTCCCACTGAACGACATATGAAAGAAGTATGCGATGAGCATCTATTCAAGGCTGCATAAAGAAGGGAGATAAGGCCCGGGGTGCCCGGACGCTGTTGGCAAAGCAGTTCAAAGGCAGATTTCTGGTACGGGACAACAGAAGTGCCCCGCAATGAGAGCAGCCAATGCCTCAATTGAAGGTAACAGAAAAATTCCGCCAGAGGGACATCCCGTGACTCCCAAAAGAGAATTCCAGGTGGGGAAGGACCAAGAGGTCAAAAAGTGTCGCACTTGTGAAAAAACGTTGGCCTCCCACTAAGAAAACGCCCTTGGTTGAACTAAACCCGATGGAAAGAGGGGGTTGTTAGTAATCGGGAGCATTATGGCAAGAAAGGTGACATTAGGCCACTGGAGTAACGTACCAAGTCCCACACTTGTAAGCCATGGAGCAAAATCGGACTCAGTGCCGTGGGAGGCAGGGCAGGGGGAAGCCATAGAAGCGTTGAAATCGCAATAGGTAATTCCAGCAGGACCCAGAGAGGTATGTCTGAGGAAGCATGCAACATAGATAGCGGGGCGATCTGGCTCGCCTGATAGTATTTAGTTACATTGGGAACCCCAAGGCCACCCTGGAGTCTATGGACAAAAAGCGTAGTTCTGGAAACTCTGGGGCATTTATCGGCCCAGATTAAATGCATAATCTTTGCCTGAAGCAACTGAAGAAAATGAGGAGGAACCCACACTGGGAGGGTGCGAAAATAGTATAACAATTTTGGCAGATGGTCATTTTCACTGAATTAATCCGTCCTATCCATGATAGGTGCGGAAAGTGCCAAGAATGCATAAGAGAGGACACAGAGCGAAGCAATGGATAGTAATTTGCAGCAAACAGTGAGTCATAGGTGGGCACAAAATCAAAGAGAAGCACTCAAGAACCTGTTGCAAATTTGGAAGCGTCGTCAGGGGATTAGTGAGAGTCAAGAAGGCATTGTCTGCAAAAAGGTTCAACTTGAACTCCTGTCCCGCGTATGGAACCCCCGATACATTACAATCAGTCCAGAGCGCCATAGCCAATGGCTCAAGCGCCAGGACAAAGAGCGCCGGGGACAGGGGGCATCCCTGTCTCGTACCTCGCCAAATAGGAAAGCGATCTGAGAAATACCCAGCATATTTAAGCATGCACATTTTTTATGCATGTTTAGCGTGTTCCAGTGCTTTTTTTGGATGTGTTTTTGACGCGTTCCAGTGCATTTTGTTTATGCATTCCAGTTCATTTTTTCCCTTTTTTCTTCAATTTAATTAGGGACATGTGCATTTTAGTGCGTTCCAGTGCATTTTACTGCCTTCCAGTACAGTTTTGTGCCTAAACAATGCAGCCTGTTTGACTTTTTTTGCAGCACCTGCAACGCACTGGAAATGCAAGCACTGATGTGAACTATGACATTGACAACCATATAACCGTCTTTCTGTGCGTTTTGGATGCAGGAAAAAGCAACAAACACATGTAGTGTGAACTGGCCCTAAAGATTATTATAGGTAAGGGAACGTGACTGTGACCAGGAATTGTGAATTTATTCTGACTAGTGGTGAGATACAATAAGGAATCTTACAATAATGCTAGAACTGAGCTGTAGGTGATATGAAATGAGACACATTAACTTGATCAGTAAATAAATAGTTAAATAAAAAGAGGGGCGGTGATACATAGATTTGCAGATGAAACAGGTGATGACAGGGGGTGGGGGGAGGGGGTCAAGTTGTATAAGGAGAGAGGTTTAAGAAAAGAGAAACAAAGTTGCAATCAAATATAAACAGAAGGAAAATTTAAAGTTTCAAACTTGTCAGAAGAACAGGACACAGGTAAGATTCACTCCCTCTCCACTCCACTAGTCAATAGCCAAAATTATTGATTGATCAATATTCCTGGCACTGACAGAACCCTGGAAATTGATCTCCATATTTTGGCTATTCACAATAGTCTGTAATGTCAAGGAGCTTAGAATCTAAGGCCAGAAAATCAGACATATGCTAGGCCCAATTAACCTAACAGCATGTCTTTGGAGCGTTGGCAGAAACACACCCGTACAGCGAAAGCATGCAAACTCCAAACAGGTGCAGCCATGACTGGGATTAGAACCCATAACCCAAGTACTGCAAGCCCTGAGTGATAACAACTAAGCCACTATAACAGACAGAGTTTGAGCTTGAATATAGAATAGCTACATGATTAAAGAGAATGAAGATATATAATTATATTGGGAAATTAGAACTAGACATTAACATTATTTGAGATATAAGTTTGAAAATGTTTGACATTTGAAAATAGGATGTATGACTTTGTAACATTCATTAGGAAATGCATTAGTTGGCCGATCATTTTTGGAGAAAAAAAATGCAAGAAAATTAATTTAATTTAATTAAAATTAAAAAAGCAACCATAATAGCAGCAACAAAAAAATAATAAAATAAAAAAAATTATAATTTAAAATAAAAAGTACACCTATACTGTAAGTATTCTCATATGCAGACACAAACACCAATGGGACAAAGCCCACGCTTGTGCGCCACCTAGCGACCATATCCGGCATTGCTTCTAGAAATACGCCTAAGCTGGTTTCGTATTTACAAACAGGATAGTGTCTAAAAAGTAGACTCTTTCCAGTCGCCTTGCTAGGCGCTTTTTTGATCACTGAAAGGTCTTAATTGATTGAATTGAGTCTGCCTGAATTTTCAGCGTCTGCTGGTAGACTCAATTCTTATTAAATCAGGCTTGATGGACTTTTCATTAAAAACTGGAATATCTTGAACCAGGACCCCACTTTAGAGACCAGCTTGCCTGAGAAATCAAGAGGCAATTTTTAGAAAACCACTTGATTTTAGGAGCTTCATTGCCTCGGGTAACATTTGGAAAGA
>CATNWA010006465.1:0-10066 GCA_951230385.1 Staurois parvus
TTTTTGGGGATATCCGGTCTGGTAGGGTGTGAAGGTTGCTTTACAGTGGCCTTGGAGTTGAAAATGTCCTTGCTTGTGCGGCCAAAGGGCGGGGCTACATCGGGGTTACAGAACGAGTAACTCGGCGCACAGGTGTAAAGTAGTGTAAGGGTGAAAAGGATAAAAAAAAAAAGTAAAAAATGATAATGGCAATATTGGAAATACAAGTACTTTAAAACAGGGTATTGTAAATGCATTGGTGTACCAAAAGGTCCTTATAAGGTCTTACATGCAATCTGCCCGGAATCTTTTTTAGCACAAAAAGAGGGCAGCCATCCTCGGAACAAGCCAGCTCTGTATGCAGGACAGAAGAAAAGAGACAGAGGTGCCGGGTCTGAGTGTAGTAATAACACTGTATTTAATAGCAAGGATTAAAAACACTCACAAGGAAGTAATAAAATAAGCTCATTTGTGTATATGAAGATGACCGTTCCTCAAAGCGTCCTGCCGGCACCATCGGTGGTTGGTGCAATAGCAGCTGGGCTGATGGAATGGTGAGAGACACGGGTAGTGGTCAATCCTACAGAGTGGTGGTGTTTGTAGAGCCGATCCAGCAGCGTTTGTGCAGGAAGGAGCCTAGTAACCAGCCTCTAGCCCTTCTATTGGCCTGCTAGGCCAATAGAAGGAGCTAGAGGCTCCAAGCTCATAGCCTGACTGCCAAAAACCGTCTGTGCTCTTCCTCCGCCTCTTCCTGTAATGTCACATCCAGCCAGTGTGTTCCAGGCTGGTTACTAGGCTCCTTCCTGCACAAAAACTGCTGGATCAGCTCTACAAAAAAAACCCTCCATCTGCAGGATTGACCCTACAGTGCCCTCTCACTATCTCCATAAAGCCCAGCTCCCATTGCAGCAACCACTGGTGGTGCCTGCAGGACGTTTTGAGGAACGGTCATCTCTCATATAAACATATGAGCTTATTTATTACTTCCTTTGTGAGTGTTTTACCCTTTTTGCTATTAAAATACAGTGTTTTTAACTACTTTCAGACAGGCGCCTCCTGTCTCTTTTCTTTACCCCTACACCCGGGGGTTAGCATTCATGATGCCATGGTGGATGCCCTGTATCATTGACTGTATGATAGACTGTTGATTTTGGATTCTCGAGCTATGTTGTTACAGCAAGGCCTAGTAGGATGCACCATATTTACCCCAACATGAAAAAGCAGTGAAACCTGTCACAAAAGTCACACTGTGCTCAAATCAGAGATTGTTTCTGTGCCCCTTAGAGGATTATAATTAGTAAAGAGCATTGAAGCTGCACGAATGTCCCCCCACCCATGACGCCATGTACATCAGTGACCTTCCCTTGTAGATGTTAATCATTATTCCTATGGCGGGTGACAGTTATTCTGCAGTAAAGTATCATTTGCCAATTTGCATTGATAGGGACAGTGACCTGCCTGCTGTCTGAGTTAAGACTTTAGGGGAAAACACTGTGTTGTATTTAAGAAAAATGAAATTGTCACCAACAATTGCAGAGAAAAGGAGAAAAAATTTTCCAGTAGGTAGTGGTCGTTACACCAGATGTATGGAACCATACCTTAAAAAGATGTGTGATTCCTAATAATTTTAAAAAATAATATTGTGCCTTTCTGCCTTACTAACTGCTCAGTGTCTGCCACCCCTCTCTGCCAATCCTTCCACTGGCTTCCAATAGGCCAGCCCAAAAAAAAAAATTCAAATACTAACAACAACATACAAAGCCATTCAAAACTCTGCCCCCCAGCTACATCACCAATCTTGTGTCCAAATATCACTTAAACCATCCTCTCTGCTTCTTCCAAACCCCCCCGCTCTCAAGCCCCTCATCTCCTCCCCCCATGCTCCAGGACTTCTCTAGAGATTCTCCCATTCTCTGAAACTCTGTACCTCATCTATCCAGCTATCTCTTACTTTGGCTGCCTTTACCAAACCCCTGAAAACTCATCTTTTCAGGGAAGTCTATCACAACCTCCAACTAATTGAACTTTTCCTCACTTCCATCAGTTTATCCCACAAAAGTTTTTAACCTTTTGTACCACTTGCCCCACCCTAATTAGAATGTAAGCGCTTATGAGCAGGGCCCCTTAACTCTCTTGTATTTCATTGCATTGGTAACCCGGATTGTCTCCCCCTTATATTGTAAAGCACTGCACAGACTATTGGAGCTATAGAAATCCTGTATAATAATAATATTATTTGTGTATTTACAGTGTTACAAATACCTCTAAAAATGCAGTAAAAAGTATTATCCCAACAGGGTAATGATGAGTGGGAAGCAATGTTGCTCAAAAGCAAAAGCCACAATTTCTCAGTTCCTTGTCATCCCCCTGCAGCCAATTGCAGACCCGCTTATCATCATTTGATATAACGTTCAGCTGGTAAAATCGGTGTCATCCAAATAAGTAAAATTTATTGGCTACATGGTCAATACAAAGTAAATACACTAACCGATATCGGCCAGCAGGCTTTAATCATACGATTGTTGCATTAGTGTGTTTACCAGACGTGACTGGACATAGTTCCTACTGAGGTGCCCTGTGCTGCTCCAATCTCCCTGACAAGATTGCTATGGAAGTAGCTGACATCTGTGAGTTAAGACCACCTATAACTTGGGGCCTTTTCTCTGGGTAAGAGGCAAAGTGTGACAGTGGTGGCGGAACTCACCTGCGGACACACAAGGAGTTTTAATGATTGTTTTTCGCACACATGTTGGTTAATGACTATATGGTAAACGTTTATTTATATATCTATGATTTTTGTACTTTTAAAATTTATATATACTGTAGTATAATATATATATATATATATAAAACATATATATTAGTTACACGTTTTAATGATACAGCAAACAGAATTGGATGAAATTTTTTACTTTTTTTTGTATATACAATATTAAAAAAAAAACAAAATAAAAAGTGATAATCTCTTAGCTGTCCTCAAACAAGGAGGCTCATGGCCATTTTTTGTAGCCCAGAGTAGAGGATTTAAAGGGCATACAGCAGTGTGAGAATCCTGTGACGGGAGAGGGGCATTGTGCACCCTTTTTCATCAGAATGCTCGCTCCTGCCATGCTATAGGTGTGCTCCAGTGACTACAGTGTCCTGGAAATAAGCCAGATATATGAATAAAAACATTGGGAGAATTTCAGTTAGGTATGGTATTTGCGTTAACAATATTTTCTACAAACCATACAGTGGGCCCGGAACACACTGGGGCCCCTTGACCAAGGACCAGTTTTATATTTAAAATGTTGCACTCCTTTTCATATGATTCTGTGCTTTGCAATTCCCTCTCACTCGGAGGCTCAGCAAAGAGTGGGCGAAAAAAAGAGATTAAAAGCTGAAGGGTGCCTTGGCATCCAGCAGCCATGCCTGGAGGAAATGAAGAAGGCCTGGGCAACTAAACTGTGTTCTTATATGGCTCTACATTTAGACATAGACTAAAATGTATCTTTAAAGTTCATAACACATGCCCTTTTCTTTACCAGTCTTATAAGAAATTAGGGAATTAAAAATAGCATCTTCCTTGAAGAGTTCATTCTGATAAAATAACCAATAATCCAGAATTTAATTGGAATAATACCTTTATTCTCCTAGCTGGGTTTGTTGTTTGAGCAGCTCTGTGCAGCCACACACAGCGTAATGAAATAGCAAAGAGCTAAAAGGTAAAAAGAAGCAGCGTTGATAACACTTGCCACCATCAAATGCTAAAATGACCCAGCTGGCAATAAAAATAATGTAATCCAAAATGTAACCAGCCGGAAAGAAGTGATTAAAAAGAAAGCTTTGGGAAAGGCAAAAAATAAGAAAATGTTTTCATCTCGCGAGGGGGAAAAAAGAAACCGTGCCAGATAATTTAAAGGCTGATTGAAATGTGTGTTTCCAAAGACAGAGATCAGGGAAAAGAAATGGAAAAGAATTGAAGAAAGAAGTGGTGGCTATAAAAGTATGTATAGAAATTCTAATCAATGAAGACTTTTAACTCAGCTTTGAGATTCTAGAATTTAAGTTTACAATAACCTTGTAGAAACAAATCAAAAGGATCTTTTGGTTAGCAGTTGAAAAGCACATGTTTTTCATTTGAGGGATAGCTCCGGCCTACAGTTAATTAAAATTTTGTCCATGGTCTAATTCAAACCGTATACACAACACACAGACCATTCACATCTATTCTCCTTCTCTCAATGAGCTTACAATTGAATATCCCAAACACAGGCAGTCAGAGGCACACATATCCTTGGGCCAAACTGGATGAAAGTCAAGTAGAACTACAGTCATAAATTGACTGTAGTTTGGTGGTTGAACCCAGGCCCCAGCACTCCAATGTTAACAAATTAGCTATCAGGGAATGTACAGAATAGAGGGAAAATTGCAGAAGCGGATCTCAAGATAGTTTGGAAAAATTCCAGTCCCCAGTGGAACGGTTATATGTTAATCTTCCTTTATAACATATGCGTAAGTTCTGCTTTTAATTTTACTGTGTTGACCTAGGAGATCAATCTTCGACTCAGTCTTGAATCAGCTGAACAGGCATGCTGTAATAGTGATATCATCCTCCAGAAACACTTTGGCACATACATTGTACATACAGCCTCAATCATGCCCCCTGCATTCCTCTCCCCAACTCCCCCCCCCCCCCCCATAAAACTTTTAAACACCCATTTAAACCCCTCCTGGCCAACCAACCCCCCCCCACCTTGGCCCCCCCCCCATTTCGTCTATATTTTTTTTATTTTATTTATTTATTTTTTTTTTTAAATATTTTTTTTTTTATTATTTTATTATACCATTTTCCTTTTTTTTTTTTTTATTTTTTTTTTTTTTATTTTATTTTTTTTTTAGCCCCCCTCCCCCACCCCCTTAAGGCCAGGCTCTGATTTTTTAAGGGTACTCCACCCCCCCCCCCCCCCCCACCCACCCCTAGTCCCCCCTCCACCCCCCACCCCCCCCCCCTTTTCCCACCTATTTGTCAAATAGTTAAAACCACAAACAAAAAAATAATGTTTCAACCACTTCCTCACTTGCCCTCCTCGCACACATAAAAACTAAAACAAAATAAAACAAAAAAAAAAACACCCCCTCCCCCTTCCCTCAATTACACCCAATACGTTCATTTTATAAACAACTAAAAACCCCGGGCCCATTTTAAAATAGGTACAACCTTCCCAACTCCCAAAAGAAAATATCCCTCAAAACCATTACACCACCACCGAACCATTGAACAAGGCAGGATGGACCCAGCTTTTCATTTTTTTTATCCCAAATTCTGACCCCTACCATAGGAAGGGTTTGCAACAGCCAGTCGGGCCCATTCTCCTCTGACCCTAAAAACCAAAAAAGCATTTTCTCCACAAACCCCACCACGGGATTTTTTCCCTCTTTTCAGACCTTTCCCCCTGTACACCCCTTAAAAGATGGTTGTGCACATAAGCTCCCAATTTGTTTTCTTGATTTCGGGGGACCTGTCCCTGTTTTTGGAACAATCCCCTCTGTCCCTCTTTCCCCTCCCCTTTTTCCCCTCATCTTGGTCAAAAACCCTTATGGGTTGAAATATAAAAAGGGTTTCACGGTGCAAAAATTTTTATCCATTTTTTGAAATTGTTGCATTTGTAAATTCAAACCCATTTATAAAGAAATTGTAGGGGTAAAAAAAGCCATGGGGTTTTAACCCAAATTTTTTTTTTGTATAATTACCCTTTTAAAGGGGGTGTGGCAAGGGTTGGGGGTCCAAATGCCTACTTACATTGTCAAAATTTGTCCCTTATTCCCATTTGAAAAAGTTGGGGGGGGAAAAGGTTGTGATAAAAAATCCCGTAGTTTCACATTTTTTTCCATTTCATTCGACTCCGGGTTTGAACTTCAGCAAATTTTTTTCCCCGCCATGTCCTAAAATCCTAAATGCTTTGATTGCGGGCCATGTGTTTGGCTGATTACAATTTGTGTTACCAAGCAATTAAAAAAAGGTGTACCTAATAAATTTGGCCCAAAGGAGTGTATACAAATAAAACCAAAAATAGGGATAAATAAAGAGGAAAGAGGGAAAAGGGGGACTTTGCCCCAAAGGGGGAAAAGCCCCCCTTCAAAATCGGGGACATTTTGGGGAAAGCTTTTGGCTCCCCGGGCAAAATACTCCCCCCCCAGTCATACCCCCCCACACCCCCTCTCCGGCCAACTGCCGCCCCCTTTCCATCCCAAAAACCAATTTCCCCTCCAGCACATACGGGCCCCCCAAAATTATTTCCACTGGGGGAAGGTTTTCAAGTTTGACCCAAAACACATGAACAGTAAGGGCGTTTGAAAAAGAAATATGTCTCTTTAACGGGCATCCATTTTGTACAATGCCTCCATTTCTAGACATGTGAACAGTTTGCTTCGGGTTTTGGTAACTTTTCCTCCCCATTTCCTTAGACAGTTTCATTTCCTCTAAACGGAAACTACCTTATATGTTTATCCCCCCAAATTTTTTTGCCGTGTTTTTTGGTTTTTTCCCCATAACTATATTGATAAGAAATGGAATGTTTCATTGGGCTCCCCGAATTAACAACGGCCTACGGGGTTCGTAAACCGTTCTGTCATGCATTAAACTTTCAGGGGATTTAGCTTTCACCACTTTTGGGGTCGAGCTTTTTTTTCTCCCAGGCCTGGAAAAGAAAATAATGAGGACAAGGGGGCAACAGACATAAATTGAATCCCCTTTCAGCGTTTGGTGGGGTTTCTCCCCCCGTGCAAAAACCCAATTTCACTGCCCTGACATTTCCATTTTGATTGGCCCCAAAACAATGCACCTGAACCCCAAGGGCACACAATGTTTTTAACCAATCACACCCGCATAATGATGTCCCAAGAGGATGGGGTGCCCCCACCCCCTTTTAAAATAACCCAACATAATTTAAGAAACCGGGAAAACCAGCGATTTGGAGCTTTTTTTTTTTTTTTTGGCGGGGCAGTGGTATTTAGCATCATGATTGATTTTGGGTTTTCTACTTTGGGGGACTTTTTTTTATTTTGTTTTTAATAAAGGACTTTAAAAGACGGTCTTCGTTTTTTTTTGCACTAAAACTTTTTTTTCGTAAACGGGGTTCGATACCATGATCGGGGCCCCTTTTTTAAAAGGGGGAAAAAAAAAAAAAAATAACCTTTTTGATAACCCTCCCCCTTTCCAAGACCCCCCGCTATTACAACCCCAAAGTTGGGGAAAGAGGCCCTTGTCCCTATCAACATAAGGACAAAGGGGTTTTGGGGGGGGGCCCCCCCCCTCCCCCAAATACCCCCCTTTGTTGAGGACATGTGCCCGGGTATGTTTTGGGGCAGGAAATTCCCCGGGTCCCCCCCCTTTTTCCTGACTTGCCAGGCTACATGCTCGGTTTAAGGGGTAGGTTTTTTGGGAAGGGGGACCCCCCATCCAAAAAAATTTTTTTTTCTAATTTTGGCTTGGGGGTTTCTCCTCAAAATCCAACCAACCCAAGGTCTTGGTATGAATGGGGAGGACCCCACGCCATTTTTTTTTTTTTTAATTTTAATTCCCAAAGGAAAAATGAAAGGCAATTTTTTTTACATTCAACTGCACGGGGGAAACCCCGCGACAGCAAAAACATTAAAAAAGCTTCACTTTCTAAAAAAAAACCGCATGACTTAATAATATAATTCATTCGGATTTTTGTAGCTTTTGTGGAAACTTAAAAACCCCATAATCAATGCGGTAAATACAGCTTAAAATGAATTGGGCCCTGTTTTTAAGCTCACATCCGAACCCCTTTTGGGAGGTTCAAATGTTTGAACCCGCAAAAATGGAAAAAAAAGGGGTTTTTGCCCCATCACTATCCTACACATTCCTGCCTGCAAATGCGCCCCCCTTCCCTTTCCCCTTTTTCACTTGGTTTAAAAACAGTGTTCAAAATATTTTGTGCAACAACTACTTTAGTATTCATAGAGATTAAATTTTTTCAACCAGTAGATGGGAAATGTTTATAAGTTTTAAAACTGGGATTTTTTGGTAAACTCTTTGTCTTTCCTCTGAATAAAGTTTCCTGTTTTCTTCTTGCTGTGAAGCAAAAAAGCACTTGTGGACTACATTTTTGTGTTCTGTAGGGTATTTTTCTAACAGCACTCCTCTCCTGTACATCTACTGCCCGCTTTAAATACTCTCCCACTTCCCCCACCGCAAACCCTCACACACCTCCTCTGTACATACTGCCTATTAGGATACTTCTTTAAAACATTGTTTGAGTATCCCTAACCCTCCCCTTTCTGGAAGAGGCAAACATTTGCTATGGGGCATTAAAGGGGACCAAACTTTAAATTAATTAACAGGTGTATTTTTTATGGTAATTTCACCATAAATAGGAAAAGTAACCAACTGTACTCGGCTTGACCTGGACCGATTACACCGCACTTGCGGGTGTCAGAAAGAAAAAATTCAAAAATCTGCGATTAGGCACACACCAAAAAGGGTAATATGAGATCTTGGCCCAGCATTGTTTGCACCTCTATCCCCTTACTCCTAATATCTCCTAACAATTAAATTTATCTAAAGCCAAAATTTGAGGGGCAGGCCATGCAATGGCGATATTTGGCCCCCCCCCCTCTCCTAATTTCCCCTTATTCATCCCCCTCCCAAGGCGGACTGACAACCAAGAGCCCCCGGCAATGGGGGATCAGGGGGGCCCCTGTGCCCTTGCCCAAACCAAAAAAGCCTATAAAAAGGTCCCAGGGGCATCTCAGGGGGCCCCCAATTGACCCCGGCCCCGGGCAGTGCCCTTTTTTCCAAATTCACCCGCCCCCTGCCCCCACTGTACCTTTTATCCTCTCCTCATTCCTTCTATCGATGCATCCCCTCTGTATCCTCCAACTTCCCACTACCAACTCACTTTTCCCATCTGCAACTCTGCTGTCGGGGGGGATAGACACCTTGCAATGCCCCCCCAGACTCATTGCCATTTTTTCTACTCGGGAATCTGCTCTCCACCTTTCACTCCCCGCATCAGTAACACTTTAAGCAGTTATATCTTTTTAATGTGAAGTAAGACATCTCACCACTGGGATCAATTTTGTCACTCTGAGTCAATTATATTGTTGAGTTAATGCAAATTTCCCTAGTTTACCTGTGTCTCCACGCTTTGCACTATTGCTAACCCTTAACTAATTTTATCCCAAACACAATTTTGCAACTTTGACATTGTTAGTAAAACGTACATATCATCACAACACTTTGGGGATCCAGGGATTTATACCTTGTTTTTTTCAGCAAATTGGCTTTCATCTGGTGGGAAATGTAATGGATACTTCTGATTTTTTTTTTTATTACAAAGGGAAAAATTTGGCCCAAAACATAAAAAAAAAAAAACTGTATTTTCTTGCACACCATAACTACCACCAAAAAAACAACCCAAAATACATTCTCCTGCTTCTGACAAGGTATATTATTTGTTATTTTACCCATACACAGCCCAGAAATAATAGTGCACAATTTTTGCTTTTTTTTTAAACCTTCTAAAAAAAAACACATGCTGAACTAATTTTAAATTTTTTTTTTTTTCACTTTCTCAAAAAAATACTGACCATACCCTAACACAACCCCCGGGACTCGAAGACAAACTTTTTATCTAGGTATTTTTCTTTTTTTTTCTTTTTTTATTATTTTATTTTTTTTGTTTTTCATACCATTATGGTTTTTGTCTAAACTGTTTTGGGGCCCTTTTTAAACAGTCTCAAGAATATGACTTTTTTCAAGACATAAAATTTTTAAGCAAACACCAGCAGAACCGGAGTTAAGAGTTAATTTTTTTCTTTTGGGTTAAACCTCAAGAATTCTAGTTAAAGAAAAGAAGAAACAGGGAATTAAGAACTTTTTCCCAAAACAATGGGGTGTTTTAACTGTCAACAAGGACTATTTGTATAGGAAGTGAAAGAATGCACTACAGAAAAATCAACACATAGGGCTCTGACTTTTAAACTTTCACAATAAAGGGAAAGGGGAAACTCAACGTTTGGGAAACTTAAAACCCAAAACCTTAGAGTGTGATAACCAACAAACCCCCGAAACAATTAC
>CATNWA010006466.1:0-10049 GCA_951230385.1 Staurois parvus
GAGGGAGGGGGGATTTAACTGGGTACACAACTGGAGGGGGGAGGGAGGCGGAGAAGCATATGTTTGTGCTGGAGAGGACAGTATTTGTGCTAGGAGGGGGAGGGAGAAGTGGCTTAGTGGTAGGAGGAGGGTTGGGGGGAGGTGATATGTGGAGGGGGGAGATTTTGTTCTAGAAGTAAAAATTAAAAAAATTTTGGGGGGGGGGTATTTATCCTGTGGGGAGATTGTGGGGGGGAGCTAGGAGGGGAGACTGGAGCTGGGAGGTGGGCTTTTTTTGTGGGGGGTTGATTTTGAGAGGGGAGCATTTGTGCTAGGAGGGGAAAGGGTTATTTGAGGGGGGTTATAAGGGATGATGGGGGGTGATATGTACTGGGGGGGGGGTTTGTGGGGAATTGTGCTGGAAATGAGGATGGGGGACTTCTGCTGGAAGGGAGGATGAGGGAAGATTTGTGCTGGGAGGGGGGATTCTGGGGGGTGATACGGGTAAGATTTGTTCTAGGAGGGAAAATTTGTGGGGAAGCCATATGCGTCCTATTTATATTTAAATCGCCATTGGCGTTCATGCGTGCGTGATTGCGAGCATGTATATATTTGTGTTTGCACCCGCACTTCTGGAAAACATATCTGATGAGGCGGAGGCACTCTTTTTGGGGCTCACTGTGTTTATTTAAGCCTTTTGTGAAGTGGCAGAGCAAGAAGAGGAGGCATATATAATATATATATATAACCAAGCTGCTGCTGCTGCTCCTATTGCCGCTCCCGCCAGCCACGGCTTTTTGTACCACGTGCACACTTGGAAAATATGCAGGACTTTAATGTCCATAGCAGGTTTCATTTAGGACAAGCAGCAATTATGCACCTCTATGAGCTCATAGAGGCAAAAAATTGCTCCCACCACAGGCCGCAGGCATGGGATGGTAAAATTGCTGACAACTGTATAACTTGGGTTGGGGCAGCTTCCAAACCACCTCTGGCATTATTGTGGGTATAAGTCAACCAACTGTGTCCAGGGTGTTTATACAGGTCATAAATGCCATTCTTGACTTGCTGTGCTTGGCTGTCACAGCAATCACATGATCATAAAGCTCCCATTTGCATGCATATATCTAGCGCTTTCCATGCCCCACTGGGGATTGTGCTGGGAGCGCCCTCTCAGCATTGCCAAATGTTTAAATAAGGCCACAGATATGCGTACTCTAGGCCCTAAAACAAAATCAAGAGGACACATATATGCAACACATCATCAGAAAATGGTGAAAAGAGACAAGTAAGGTCCCTTTATTCCAACACTGACTTAATGCCCTAAAGCGCTTTTATATTCACATTGTACAAATGCTGTTCAGTGTAAATATAAAGGAAAAGGAAATCAGTTGTGTCTAGATAGAAATAAACATTAGAAATAAATTTAGGTTCGATATTCTATATGTGATCACATTTCCTCTGTTCTCAGCTGTACTATCTTGTCGGTCCCTATAATTAGCTAGTATATCTGAGCTCTGACAGTTAGATAGCACAATATTGGCTATAATAATAATAAAAATAAACACAATGATCAAGGAATCAAGGTCTTATTTATTTACACGGAAAGTAAAACACTAATGGAGAAATCTCAAAAATATTACAGAGCATATAGAAATAATAGAGCAAAGCTTATACGTTACGTAAGTTTGTCCTCTAAGGTAAGTGTCTGGCTGGTCTCTGGATGGAAAAGGGGAAGGAGCCATGACTGGCAATTATATTTATACCACTCAAAAGCAACACACATTCAATGCTCTTGACTCAGCCCATATTGTTCTCTGTCCAATGAGTTACTATCCATAAATTATAAGGTGGCGTAATTTCCAATCCCCAGCAAGTAATGTGCTACCCTGAACCCTCCAGAAAGTGTGTCATTGTCTCCACTAGGGTGCACCACTATATTGCCATGAATCTTCTTGACCCAGGTCAGCATCACAGCCCACATCTGCCTGCCTTTGATGTTGTTAGAAGTCAGGAAATCAGCCATTTTGAATTTGTACACCACTAGGAGGTGTGGGCTCATGCTCCTCTACCTCCAGAAATTGCACTGGGGGGCCTATGTGAGAACATCCTTCCGGAGATGACTTCCCATTTGCAACACCCTGCTATGTCAACTGATTTGCTTGGTGTTTCAAGATGCAGGCCAGATGGCTCTTTGATAATTAGACAGTAAAAATCCATAAATGTCTGAAGAACATAATTGCTTTCCAACAGTACTAAATGTCAACTTTGAGGGCTCTCCCTCACATGGACACAGATGTTAAGAAAGATCTAACAGGTGTGGTTGGCCTTCTATCCAGTGTGTAGTCAAAATGACAAGTTGGCCATGCCAATAACACATTAAATGACTAACTGCTGTGGCTTTTTGCAAGAGAGTGGAGAGGCAGTATGTCACGTACCTGATGGGAGACTGAAATGACGAGGTCAGCCTCACTTGTGTCACTAGCACTGACCCCACTGGAGTAGGAACAGAGAGAGTCTTGGGACCAGGGGGACAAGAGCGCCAGTAGTTGTTGTTTGCAGCTCTTGCAGATGATGACTCTGGAAGACTGATGATTTTCTGATTCAGGCACAGTAGTAACAAGCAGAGCGGGTCTTGTAGATTGCCAGGCGTGCACCAGAGCAAGGCAGGTAGTGAGGGTAAGAGACAGGAGCAGTGTCATGGGAATAGCCAGGCTCATCAACAGTCGGGCAGCACGGTACAGAATCAGAAGGAAAGCCAAGGTCAGGAGCAGAGCCGAAGTCAGGAACCAGTATCAATCAGTAGAGCAATCAGAGTCAGGTGAGGAACAAGCCAGGTCAGCAACAAAGGAATCACACAGGAACAAGCAGGACACGTGGGAGCTGAAGACCAGTCAGCACTCAACATGGGCAGAGACACTCTTTAAATAGGCCATCTGGTGCCAATCTTCGCCATGCGCGTGCGTGCGTGTGCTCGATCACGCATTTCTGCGCGCATGCGCACAACCCGTAATTCTTCTCCGGGAATTCCTATGCGTATTTCCGATCGCGATTTGTCTTGCCGGAAATCCCTTACAGAGTAGAACAGCTGGCTATTATTTGCTGTTGTCTGTGCCACCTGTCTATTTAAGAAGAAAAAGAACCTCTGCTATGTATTTTTTTCAGCCAACTAACATCTTGGGTGTAAGGCAGGGCACGTACTCTGGGAAGCCTGTTGTGATGAGCTGTCTGGCATCACAGAAGTGATTGTCATGATGAAATGTCACTTATTCTTTGCTCTCATTTTACAGGAGTGTTTCTGCTTGTGGTTTAAGCTGGTAGAAAGCCACCTTCATGTCCTCTACTCGCCTTTGTTTGTGAAAAGTGAATATTTTGTGGCATCGGGCAAGAACTGGCATCAAGGGGACCTGCATAAACACTCTGGCATGCCAGAGATGGTTTGGAAGTAGCAATGCAACTTTTCCATCCCTCTAGTATATGCTGCTGGTGGAGGTGCATAATTGCTTCTCATTTCTGAAAGAACTTGCAACGGATATTGGAGTCTCCGTATTTTCCAAATGTCGTTGAGCTGTGTGTCCCGACGAAGAAGAGTGGAGCTTTTTTTTTTTTTTTTGGTTTTCAAGCAATTGTGAACTTGCAGACTCCCTCAAAATCTTGTCTTCATATCAGGCCCTGTATTTGCCTGTGATTTGTCTAAGACATTTTCACCCCCCCAAAAAAGTGTCATGTCACCTCTTTATTCTATTTCCTAGACTTAAGATGGTCATGAACTATACAATCTGTTCAATGCTCTGTGCAATTTCCTCAACATGTAGCTAAACTCTGTAATAGGAAGACCTACCCGAATAGTGCATTCATTTAGAATGGGCCAGGCCCGTACAGTACATAATTTAGGTTTGATATATGAAGGAAAATTCACTTTTGGATACCTGAGCTAATTTGGTTTGTGTAAAGATACATCTGCCCATTACAATGTATTTACTAATGCAGCTCAGCATAGCTTAGCCATAAATAAAATTTGTACCTTGTCCATGGAATAGCCACTCTGATTGTCCCATCTGGGCACACAGATCTGGAAACTGAATAGTTGGGTATATTCATAAAATGAGAATTAGTGATGCTTTATAATACTAAACTTATAGAAATAATGGGTTATTGTATGCTTGCTTCAATCAAAGCATTACTAATAATTAGTGTATTATCAGTAGAAAACGTGTCCGATTACTATACGCATTGAGGTACTTAGCAGAGGTTCAAGGTATTCCATAGAAGAAGTTATTGTTATTCCTAACTACACAGGTGGCACAGAAACAAGCATACACCAGTAAGCTATTCTACTCCCTCTCCACTTTCTAATAAGTAGCCAAATTCTTAATTTAATAATAATTATTCCTGGCACTTATAGAGCCCAGTCTGTAACCTCAAGGAGTTTACAGTCTAAGGCCACAAACTGACATTCATACATATATTAGGGCCAATTAACCTACCAACATGTCTTTGGAGTGTTAGCAGAAACCGACACATGCACAGAGAAAGCATGCAAACTCCATAAAGGTGCTGCCATGGCTGGGATTAGATCTCATAACCCAAATGCTACAGGCAGGAGTGCAAAACACTAAGCTACTGTAACAACCAGAGTTTTAGCTGGAATGTACAGCAGTACCATGATTAAAGAATGAAGATATATAATTAAAATTTGAAATTCTAATTAGACATTAAAATTATATGGCATATAATTTGGAAGATTTTTGACATTAGAAAATAGTATGTATTACTCGTAACATTTAGAGATGAGCGAATCGAATCAGGCGAAGTGGAATTCGTTTCGAATTTCAGGAAAAATTCGATTCGCATCGAATCCGAATTTTTGCCAACTTCGGATGGTCGAATCGAATTTTTCCTGATCGGATTCGGCCGTTTTCATCCCTTCTACAGCCGGCAAAAATGTCCCTGCAGAGAGCTCCGCTATTTCTGACAGCTGTCTGACAGTTCATTCACATTTCCAGCGGTTTGAAACATTGTATGTATTTGTTTCTATTTAGGATACAGATGTTTTTATTAGGAAACAAATAGATACAATGTTTCAATCGCTGTAAATGTGAAAGAACTGTCAGAGAACTGTCAGAAATAGAGGAACTCTGCAGAAACACTTTTTGCTTTACTGGAATTATTCTTATTTTCATTCTTCTTCATTCTTCTTATTTTCATTCTTCTTTTCATTCTTTTCATTCTTCTTTTCATTCTTCTTCTTATTTTCATTCTTTTCATTCTTCTTATTTTCATTCTTCTTTTCATTCTTTTCATTCTTCTTTTCATTCTTCTTATTTTCATTCTTATTTTCATTCTTTTCATTCTTCTTTTCATTCTTTTCATTCTTCTTTTTCATTCTTCTTCTTCTTTTCATTCTTCTTCTCCTTTTCATTCTTCTTTTCATTCTTTTCATTCTTCTTTTCATTCTTCTTATTATTTTCATTCTTCTTTTCATTCTTTTCATTCTTCTTTTCATTCTTTTCATTCTTCTTCTTATTTTCATTCTTCTTTTCATTCTTTTCATTCTTCTTTTCATTCTTCTTCTTATTTTCATTCTTCTTTTCATTCTTTTCATTCTTCTTTTCATTCTTCTTCTTATTTTCATTCTTCTTTTCATTCTTTTCATTCTTCTTTTCATTCTTCTTCTTATTTTCATTCTTCTTTTCATTGTTCTTGTCATTCTTTTCATTCTTCTTTTCATTCTTTTCATTCTTCTTTTCATTCTTCTTCTTATTTTCATTCTTCTTTTCATTCTTTTCATTCTTCTTTTCATTCTTCTTCTTATTTTCATTCTTCTTTTCATTCTTTTCATTCTTCTTTTCATTCTTTTCATTCTTCTTCTTCTTCTTTTCATTCTTTTCATTCTTCTACTTCTTCTTCTTCTCATTCTTTTCATTCTTTTCATTCTTCTTCTTCTTTTCATTCTTTTCATTCTTCTTCTTCTTCTCCTTCTTCTTCGTCGTGCCCCATGACTGCCCAAATGAGTGAAGTGTGCGGTGATTCTAAGATCGACGGCACTCATCTGCATGTCATACTGACTGACAGTATTATTTCTCTTCCCCAGCAGACTCCAAGGACATTTAAATTAAAGGTACAGTGTTCTGCACTAATATAAAGGCTCTCTGAAGCCTAGAAACCCTTTTTATAAGTAAAATTCGCAGCGAATAAATTCGAATCGAATCGAATTTTTTCGGAAAATTTGGCGAATCAGGCGAATCGAATTTTTAAAAAAATTCGCTCATCTCTAGTAACATTCATTGGGAAATGCATTAGTTTGCAGATCATATTTTTTTTTAAAGGAAAGATAATTAATAGAGGAAACAATAATAGCAGCAAAATATACACACAAAAACACATTAAAAAAGAGCCTGCAAAACCTTTATTCTTGCATTCAAATAAACGCGATCAAAGCCTGTGCGCCACCTAGAAACTATGTCCGTCATTGATTCTGCAACCACGACCATTCTGATCTAACATTTCTTAATAGAACTTCGCCTAGGCAATGACACTTTTCCGTTCGTCACTGCAAGGTCTTAATTGTTTTAATTGGGTGAGCTTGAATGTTTAGCGTCTGTTGCTTCACCTTATTCTTAGTAAATCGGCCACTCAGTCAGCAGTGTCAAAAGATCTGGACAAGGCATTAGCACAGGCATTTTTAGAACCGGCTGGAATGTGATGTAAAAATTAAACCTGGCAAAGGAGAGACCCCATTGTGCTTGTCTGGGATTCAAACATTGGGCGGATTGCAGATACTGGAGGTTCTTATGATCAGGATGCAGTTTGATAGCCAAGAGTTACCAATCCCTGATGGTGTAATTTCTTTTCATATCTGAAAACTTCTTAGAGAAGAAGGCACAAGGACGGAGCTTACTATCATGAATTTGGGGAAGAATGGCCCCCATTCCCAAGGATGAAGCATCTACTGCCAAGAAGAAAGGCTGGAGAATGTCTGGACGTATGAGAATAGATGCAGACAAAAAGGCCATTTTGAGCTTCTGAAAAGCCTCAACTGCCTCAGGAGGCCAGGTTCTGGCATTAGCACCTTGTGGGTCAAATAAGTGATTGGGGTCACCAAAGAGGAATAATCAGGAATGAACTGGTGATAGACATTGGTGAACCCCAAGAAGTGCTGCGTAGCTCTTAGGCCAGAAGACTGGGGCCAGCTTGAGAAGCCTGAAGTTTGGCTGGATCCATAAGCAGGCCTTTATCCATGACAATGTAACCTAGGAAAGGAACCTGGGTTTGCTCGAAGACTCACTTCTCCAACTTTGCATACAGGCAGTGGTCCCTGAAGATGTAGAGGAACTATACATGCATGCTGATGATGAGAGTCCAAATCTGAGAAAAGATGAGTATGTCATCCAGATACACAATGACACATACGTATAAGAAATGAGAAAAAAATGGCATGAACAAAGTTCTGAAAGACGGCTGGGGCATTCCACAAGTCAAAGGGCATTACAAGGTATTCCTAATGCCCGTTCTCTGGTGTTAAAAGCTGTTTTTCATTCATTACCCTCTTGGATCCTAATCAGATTGTATGCTCCTCGGAGGTCTAACTTTGGGAAAGTTGGAGAAAATTGTAGCCTGTCAAAAAATTCAGAAATCAAGGGTAACAGGTACCAATTCTTAATGGTGATGGCATTGAGACCTCTATAATCAATGCAGGGCCGGAGCTTATCATCCATTTTCTCCACAAAGAAGCCAGCCCCAGCAGTAGAAATTGGACTTACGGATAAATCCTTTCTGCAGATTTTCCCAGACATACTCAGACATGGCTTGAGTCTCAGGGATGGAAAGAGAATAGACTCGACCTTGGGACATTGTAGTTCCAGGTTGGAGGTCAATTGCGCAATCGTAGCGAGAATTGCTGTGGAGGCAAACTGTCAGCAGCTTTTTTTACAAAAAAAAATGTCTTTGAAAGCCTGATAATGTCAAGGAAGCATTGGAGAGGTGCTGACTTCTGCCACAGGTACACAGAAATGTCTTTGACAGCCTTATAGAGACATGTCTGATGGCAAACTTTATGGAGACAAGTCTGGTGGCACTGCGACCCCCAAGACAACACTTGGCCAGAGTTCCAATCCAGATAGGGTGAGTGTTCTGCAACCATGGAAGTCTAAGAGTAATGGGACTAAAAGGCTAAGGGAGGACCAGGAAGGAGATTTTTTCTCCTGATGGAGAACACCAACATGCATAATGATGGAGGTAGCTCGTAACCATAGGGGTCCCATAGGGGGCCAAGATAGATCAGCTGCAGATACTGATAGAGGCATTGCCAAGGAAATGAGAGCAGTGCCCAATTCAGCTGCCAAAGACTGCTCCATGAAGTTCCCAGCAGCCCCAGAGTCCACATATGCAGACACTTGATATGAGTTCAGGGCCCAAAGAAGGGAGAAGGGCATGATAAATCGAGCAACCTAGACCCAAGATTTTCCCGGACAGACAGGACAGGACTTTATTATTTGACCATCAGAACTGCAGTAAAGACATAGGCCAAGTCTCAGGCGCCGCGACCACTCTTGTGGTGTGAGGCATGTCTGGCCTAATTGCATATGTTCTTCAGATACTGATAAAAATGTAGAGACTGGGTTGTTCAGGAACTTTCTGAACAACAGAAGCTAAACGACCTAGAAGTGAACCAGCTCTTTCCAGATCCCATTCCTAGAAGCGGACATCGAATTTGGACACTAGGGGTGATCAAGTTAACCAGGGTGGTGGGTATGGTTCTGCCAGCTAGTACATCCTTAATACGATCTGCTAGACCCTGCCAAAAAGTTGCAGTAAGGGCCTCATTATTCCATGCCAGATCTGAAGCCAAGGTGTAAAACTGAACTGCATATTGACCAACAGTCATGCTTCCTTGACAAAGCCGAAGAAGAGCTCCAGAAGGATGAGGACCTGCCTGGATCATCAAAGGTTTTGTGGAAAGCTTGCATGGAGGTAGAGAGACTGGAAACAGTAGGATCCTGATGCTCCCACAGTGGCGAGGCCCATGCCAGCGCATCTCCAGAAAGGAGTGATATCCATAGACGCCACTTTTGGAATGATAGTATGAAAATGTTGGCCCGCTAACAACTCAAAGTGAACTGATTGATGATGTTGGGGCCCCCCAGGTACGCCCAGTTGAGGTTCGTAAATCATATCAGGGGACAGAACAAAAGGCAGGGAAAAAAAGGATATCCAGGAGAAAAACCAAAGGTCGGGGGCAGGCAGCGAACAAGACAATGGAAAACGAAGCCGGGCAATCAGGGGTTTGGCACAGGATACACACAAAAACAAGTGAATGGGAGCTCACACAACTGGAAGTTGTAAGGAAATCGACCTACAATGAGCATTTTTTTAAAGGGGAAAGCAAACAGGAGGCGGCACGAAGTGAGGGGGGGAAGAAAAAAAAAAAAACCCAAAAAAAAAAAAACAATTTTAAAACAAAAAAAAAAAAAACAAGGAGGTAAGATTTCAAAGAGGAAAAGCGGTTAAATTTTTGACACCTTCCCCCAGCTTGCACAATGATCCACAGCAAAATCCTAGGGAAGAACGGAACGACCAACTACAATTCAAAATTTGCTATCCAGGGTTTAAAGTGGGACTAGCACATGCTGGAAAGTTAAATAGCCAGCCCCCACAAGAGGATGC
The DNA here is from genome assembly GCA_951230385.1 of Staurois parvus. Taxonomy (NCBI): domain Eukaryota; kingdom Metazoa; phylum Chordata; class Amphibia; order Anura; family Ranidae; genus Staurois; species Staurois parvus. Next base: position 9,646 of record CATNWA010006466.1, read on the forward strand.
ACCCCGGAACATGGGATACCCATGTTGCAACCACTCTTACCTGCCCATCCATACCGAGCACCACAGCTTCAATTCCTATTTCCCTTTTTTTATTTTATCAGTTGGGCCATAGGCCCCCACTTGTGCTCTTCCCCCCGCACAAAAATTGGGCAAATGTAAAAATAAAAGACTTTACTATTTTAAACCCTGGCAAAAAAGTAGTTTAAAATTCTAGTACCCCAAAAGGGGAAACTATGGTTAAACATTAAGGGTTTGAACTCCATTTACCCCATAGTATAAAACCATGGTAATCTCTTGATTAGAGGAGAACATGCCAAACAGCCCCCCTACATTAATTTTCCTGTTTTTCATTTCTTACATCTGCACTCCCCCCCGCACCTACATTTTTACATATCAGTAAAAAA
>CATNWA010006467.1:0-11487 GCA_951230385.1 Staurois parvus
TTATCGTTTAAATCAAACAAAATTAATAGTATTACATCACATAAAAAGTGCAACTAAGTGCCAACTTATCTTCAACATGACAACATTCCAATATCTGTCATCCATACTCTATTTTCTGTTTCTACAGAAACAATGAATCTTTACAGAACCGCTCTCTTTTTCTCTTCTTTACTTCCTTATTGTTTAATTCTCTTCCAAAAAAACAAAAATTGATATAGATCGTAGTACTAAATCACAACCCAATAGAATACTGATGTTTCTCACACACATTATCCAACCTTTGTGATCCCTCACAAACCCAGTGCCTAACCAATTTGCCCTCCAGAGGATTTACTCTCCTTCCCAGAACCAGACGCAACATTTTTTTTGTGTTACGGCTCTGCGTTACTTTAACTGACAATTGCGAGGTCATGCAACGACTGTACCAATGCAATTTATGTCCTTTTTTCCCACAAATTGAGCTTTCTTTAGGGTGGTATTTGATTGCCCTGTGCGGGTTTTTTTTACGCTATAAGCAAAAAAAGACCAACAATTTTTGAGAAAAAATACAATATTTTGGACTTTTTGCTATTAAAACATTACCAGTAATAAAAAATCTTCAGATCCAAACTTCATCATAAGTTTTAAGCCAAAATGTATTCTGCGACATGTCTTTGCTAAAAAAAAAAAAAAAATCCCATACGTGGAAATTAATTGGTTTACGTGTACGTTATAGCATTTACAAATGGCGGTATAGATAATAGGTTTTTTTTTCCTACTAGTAATGGATGGCCAATAGCAGCGACTTTTAGCGGGATTGTGGCAGACATTCTGACACTGGGGGGAACTAACTTCAGGTGTCCACTGACACCCCAGTGACAACATTACAGTGATCAGTGCTAAAAAAAAGCACTGACACTGTACTAATGGCACTGGGCAGGAAGGGGATAATGTGTGATGGGCAATTTAAGGGTTAACTGTGTGCTGGGAGTGTTTTACATAGGGGGCGGGGGATGTGTTTCTTAGTTGTCACCCACCTCCTTATGACTCATGCAGCTTTCCAAATCCTCCTAGGAACTCTGGAGCATAAACAATCTCATAGCACCACCGCTTCACCTCCTATATTTGCCTCTATCGGCGGTTTTCCACTTTGATTGTTATCCATATGCAACCATAACAAAATAGGCAGTCCATAGTATAGCAAAATTAAAACAAGCTGATTTATTGTTAAAAAAAAGCGCTTACTATGTTAAAAGAAAGCTAGCATTCAACATCTGGACCGGACCTATACCAAGATGGACACCGCTAGACTTATGATTTGCGTTTGGGACCTCACTACTGACGCGTTTCGGCATTATTACTTTATCAAAGGATGATGCCACACTGGAGGATCTCTACATATTCTTGTATACATAATTCTACACATCACATTATACCAACAATAATGTGTTCCATATCTAACTATAAAATAATGGAATATTATACCGGGATTTAACCACTAGAGGGACTGCCCTCAGTATACATATACTGCGGCAAGATGCCCCTGTAAGCAAGATCATGTTAATATAAATGTGATCCTGCGTTTCCTGGTAGGGGCGCACTCGAGGCGTGTACCCCAGGGGACCTCCCTACCCATGCCCACTGATCGTGGGCCCAAGAGTCAATCACTGACAGGGAGGGAGGGCTGCTGTTAGGTAATGGACTGGCCAGCAATGGTGGGACTCACCTGCCTTTTGATCTGCAGTAAACCAGGGCTGGCCAGCGGGTGCTCCCAGCAATCAGAGGGACTCAACCTTTCAGCCAGCTAACACCTGGAACTGATGATACTGGGGTATTATTTAAGGGATGGCCAGACTTGCAGACTCTGCCCTTGGTGTTGTGTTTGTCTCTGGGCCCTGTATCTGTCCTGCATCCTGTTTTCTGGTCCTTTGCTGACCCTGATCTGAACTGCTGCTGACTTCTCCTGCTCTGATCCTGGCTTGTGACCCTGACCACCCCTCTGTCTGACCCTCTGTACCTCGCCCTGCTTGCCTACCTGCTGAACCTGGCCTGTGACCCCGACCATTCTCTGCTTGCTCCCCCTGTACCTACCTGCCCAATTGATATTGACCCGGCCTGCTGACGACGCTTGCTTGTATGTACTGTTATCTTTTGGTTGGGTGGTCTATGGTTGGGTTTGTTGTGCACTGTATTATGTTTAGTATGACCCCTGCGATTTATGTTTTTGTATGGTTAGAGTGTTAATAAATTATATTGTTTATCACATTTCTGAAGTCCCTGCGTTTCCCTGCATCAGTCACACATCTCTGGTCATACCTGGGAGCCTGACATTACACCCTAAGGCCAATCCTGACCAGAAGTGGCTGCACCGGGAATAAAGCCCATCTTGGCTTGTTGAATGGGAAGGATGGCATCTTGATGAGGTTGAGTATTTATATCTGCTAGTGTTTGCAATGACAGGGAGTATGGCTTATCAATAACTCTGAAGGAGTATACCCGGGATCAGAAATTGCTTAGATGTATATGTACTTTACACGGCTCGCTTCATGTTCGTAAGTATGATTGATCAGGGCACAGTGTATCATCTGAGGTGCAGCCATGCGATTGAGGTTTGTGCAGAGTTTTTTGGTTTCATCTGGTTCCCCCGAATGCAGGATGAATTTTTGCCACCATTTAGTGCAGACCAGGTAGAGTCCCTGGTGTGGTTATTAGAGGATGATGTGGGTTACTTTCTGGAGCGTTATTCCACATGTTCACCACAGACACTGAGAGATTGTATAAACGCAGTGCAGTCATTGACCTAGACAGGCTTTGTGTAAGCTCAGCTTTGGTCATCCCATACTGCAGACATGGACAGATTTGCGTTGCACCCAGCCTCAGTCAGCTTACAAAGACCCAGTCCTGCTTCTAACTCTACTCTCCTGTATTCCCACCAGCTCCTCCATGCCCTGCTATCCTACCGCATGTCAGTACCCTGTTCCCACTCGCTGCACCTATCCTCCTTTAACCCTGTAAAAGAGCCCTCTGAAGCAACTGCTCCCTCTCACTGTTCCATCCTCCAGTTTTTCTCTGTCTCCAGCTGCTACCATCTCGTTTGCAGACCTGCGTTTACTTGCAGTGCTCCAGTAGTTAAAACCAGAAAAAAAGCGAAAATTCTTTCCAACCAATACCATCCTGCCAGTATCCAAACCAGTGATGCCTGCCTTCCGTGGACTCGGCCTGAAGCCTCTACTCAGCCTGAAGCCTCTACTCGGCCTGATGCACCTCTCTCAGCCTGGAAGCCTCTCTTTCAGCCGGAATGCCTCTCTTCAGCCGGATGGCCTCTCTTCAGCCGATGCCTCTCCTCAGACCTGATGCCTGCATTCAGCCTGATGCCTAGCTACTCAGCATGATGAACTGATCCAGACCCGACGATCCTATTAGGCCAGTTGACTCGATCCCGCTGTTGATCCAGATGATCCGGTACCTGATCACCAGTGCCCACTGTCGTGGCAATTGACTCAGAGCCCGCTGTCATATCTGGTGACCCGGTGCCCACTAGCCTTGCCAGATGACGCGGTGCCCGCTGGCCAGCCAAAATGGACCTGATGCCTGGTGACCCAGTGCCCGCTGTCATACCTGGTGACACCCGATGCCCGCTGTCGAGCCAGACGATCCAAATGCCTGGTGACTCCAAAAAAAAAAAAAAAAAAAAAAAAACCCGGTGCCCACTGCCGTTGCCAGATGACGCTGTGCCCGCTGACAAGCCAAATGACTGATGGCCGTGGTGACCCAGGTGCCCCGCTGTTCATACCTGGTGACCCGATGCCCGCCTGTCGAGCCAGACAATCCGGTAACCTGATGCCACCGGTGCTCACTGTCCAGTGCCTGTTGACTCGGAGCCCACACTGCCTTGCCAGATGACGCGGTGCCCGCTGTCGAGCCAAATGACCTGATGCCTGGTGACCCAGTGCCCGCTGTCCAGTTCAGACGATCCAATGTCTTGACCCAGTGCCCGCGGTCATACCAGGTTGACTCGGAGCCCACTGCCTTGCCAGATGACGCGGTGCCCGCTGTCGAGCCAAATGACCTGATGCCTGGTGAACCCAGTGCCCGCTGTCCAGTTCAGACGAATCCAATGTCATGACCCAGTGCCCGCGGTCATACCAGTTGACTTGGAGCCCACTGCCTTGCCAGATTGACGCGGTGCCCGCTGTCGAGCCAAATGACCTGATGCCTGGTTGACCCGATGCCCACTGTCCCAGCCAGACCATACAATGTCCTGACCCAGTTGCCCTGCGGTCATACCAGTTTGACTCGAGCCCACTGCCTTGCCAGATGACGCGGTGCCCGCAGGTCGAGCCAAATGACCTGATGCCTGGTGACCCGATGCCCGCTGTCCGGTCAGACGATCCAATGTCTGACCCTAGTGCCCCGCGGTCATACCAGTTGACACTCGGAGCCCACTGCCTTGCCAGATGACACACGTGCCCGCTGTCGAGCAAATGACCTGATGCCTGGTGACCGCGATGCCCGCTGTCCAGCCAGACCATACAATGTCTGAACCAGTGCCTGCGGTCATACCAGTCTGACTCGGAGACCCACTGTCGTGCCTGGTGGGACTCGGTGGCCCGCCGCTCCGCCTGGGGGCCCGAGACCTGTTGCTCCGCTTGGGGGTCCAGCCGCCCGCCGCTCACCGCCTTGAGGGCCCGAGACCTGTCGCATCCACCTGGGGGTCGCGGCGCCCGCCGCTCCGCCTGAGGGCCCGAGACCTGATCGCTCCAATCTGGGGGTCGGAGCGCCCGCGTGCCCGCCCCAAACATTTTTCCGCCTGAGGGCCCGAGAACCTGTCGCTCCTCCTGGGGGTCCGGGCGCCCGCCGCTCCGCACTATGGGCCCGAGACCTGTCGCTCCGCCTGGGGGTCCGGCGGCGGCCGCCGCTCCGCCTGAGGGCCCGAGACCTGTCGCTCCACCTGGGGGTCCGGCGCCCGCCGCTCCGCCTGAGGGCCCGAGACCATGTCGCTTCCTCCCGGCGGGGGTCCGGCGCCTGAGGGCACCCTCCGCCTGAGGGCCCGAGACCTGTCGCTACCACCTGGGGGTCCGGCGCCCGCCGCTCCGCCTGAGGGCCCGAGACCTGTCGCTCCACTGGGGGTCCGGCGCCCGCCGCTCCGCCTGAGGGCCCGAGACCTGTCGCTCCACCTAGGGGGTTCCGGCGCCCAGCCGCCCCCAATCCGCACTGAGGGCCCGAGACCTGTCGCTCCTCCTGGGGGTCCGGCGCCCGAGCCGCTCCGCCTATCGAGGGCCCGAGACCTATGGGGCACGATGCCTGTCGCCCCGCCTGGGGGCACGATGCCTGTCGCCCCGCCTGGGGGCACGATGCACCTGTCGCCCCGCCCGGGGGGCCCGTGCCTGCTGCCCCGCCCGGGGGCCCGGTGCCTGCTGCAGCCCGCCCGGGGCCCGGTGCCTGCTGCCCCGCCCAAGGGGCCACGGTGCAACTGCTGCTCCGCCCGGGGGCCCGGTGCCTGCTGCTCCGCCCGGAGGGGCCCGGTGCCTGTCGCCCCCGCCCGGGGGCCCGCTGCCTGCTGCTTCGCCTGGTATTCCGATGTGCCACTGCCCGGAGTCCTGCCCGATGTGCTCTGCCCGAGTCCATGCCCGACTGTGCCTCTGCCCGATGTGCCTCTGCCCGATGTGCCTCTGCCCCGATGTGACCTCTGCCACGGTGTGCCTCTGCCCGATGTGCCTCTGCCGATGTGCCTCTGCCCCGATGTGCCTCTGCCCGGAGTCCTGCCCGATGTGCCTCTGCCCGGTGGTGCCTCTGCCCCGGGAGTCCTGCCCGTGTGCCTCTGCCCGGAGTCCTGCCCGATGTGCCTCTGCCCGGTGTGCCTCTGCCCGGAGTCCTGCCCGATGTGCCTCATGCCCGATGTGCCTCTGCCCGAGTCCCTGCCCGATGTGCCTCTGCCCCGGTGTGCCTCTGCCCGGAGTGCCTCTGCTCGATGTGCCGCTGCACCGGAGTCCTCAGCCCGGTGTGCCGCTGCCCGGAGTCCCTGCCCGGTGTGCCAGTCTTTGCTATCCCGCCAGTTGCCCAGACCTTGCGGTGGAACATATTTTGCCCAGCTAGGACTGTTTGGAGCGTCCTGAGGGCCGCTCCTTGAGGGGGGGGTACTATTAGAATGGACTGGCCAGCAATGGGTGGGACTCACCTGCCTTTTGATCTGCAGTACCAGGGCTGGCCAGCGGGTGCTCCCAGCAATCAGAGACTCAACCTTTCAGCCAGCTAACACCCTGGGTAACTGATGATGACTGAGGGTCTTTAAGGGATGAAAGCCAGACTTGCAGAATCTCAGCCTTGGTGTTGTGTTTTGTCCTGGGCCCTGTATCTGTCCTGCATAACTGCGTTTCTGTTCCTTGCTGACCCTGATCTGAACTGCTGCTGACTTCCTGCTCTGATCCCTGGCTTGTGACCCTGACCACCCTCTGTCTGACCCTCTGTACCTCGCTGCTTGCTACCTGCTGAACCTGGCCTGTGACCCCCGACCATTTCTCTGCTTGCTCCCCTGGTACCTACCTGCCCAATTGATATTGACCCGGCCATTGCCGACGACGCTTGCTTGTATGTACTGATTATCTGTGGGTGGTTGGTTGGGTTTGTTTGCACTGTATTAATGTTTAGTATTGCCCTGCGTTTAATGTTTGTATGGTTAGTGTTAATAAAATTATTATTGTTTATCACATTTCTGAAGTCTGCGTTTCCCTGCATCAGTCACACATCTCTGGTCATACCTGGGAGCCCGACAGCTGCATTGTTTGCTCTCCTCCCTGTCCAGTTTGGGCACACTGCTGGGGAGGCGAGGCTGAGCACAGCCCTCCCGATCAATGTGCTTATAATTTGAAGCACACACCCCAACACCCCTAGAGAAAACAACTCCCATCACACAGTTATACCCTTTGATAGCCTCTCATTTGTTAAAATTATAAAATTAAACCCCTTCCTCCCCATGTGCCATTACTACAGTGTCAGTGCATTTTTTTTTTTTTTAGCACTGATCACTGTATTGGTGTACCCCCACTGGGGATACCAGTGACCCCAAGTCAGTTCCCCCCCCATGGTGTCAAGAATGTCACGCTATAAGTCACTGATCGCCACCATAAAAGTCGCTGATCACCGCTATTATTAGTTTTACAAAAAAAAAATACAGTATACCGCCATTTGTAAACACTATAACTTTCAGGTAAAACCAATTAATTTACATGTATTGGGATTTTTTTTTCAGCAAAGACATACAGAATAAATTTTGGCCTAAATGTACAATGATAAAATTTGATTTTTAAATTTTTTTTCTCTGGACTGCCTTTTATTCTTTCTCAAAATTGTCGGTCTTTTTTATACAGCGCAAAAATACCACTGAAAGAAAGCTTAATTCCATGGAAAAAAAAAAAGACGTAAATTTCATTTGGGTGCAGCGTTGCATGACCGCGCAATTGTCCAGTTTAAAGTAACGCAGCACTTCCGCATTCTGTAACTGCTCCATGACTGGCCCTATAGCAGAAATACTGCTATAGGACAGCACGGGTGCGGCAAATCACGTATATACACATGATTCACGCTCCCGTCGGTTTTTCACAAATTCTGCAGCACCCATACTTCCCCAATTCACTGACTCAAACCTGGAATTCAGTGGAAACAACAAATTTAACTACTCCCCTTTGATTTTTTGGCAGCTTTTTTTCACAGAAGATTTGTATGCATTAATTGTGGATCAAAGCAATTTATATGCACAACAATTTATCGCAGTCAACCCAAATATCAAACCTTGCCAGACCCATTCGCATGGAAACCCAATACGTTTCCGAATTTACATTTTTTTGGCCCTAACCCTCAACATGGCATTACTAAAAAAATGGAATTTAATTTCTCGCGCGTTGTATTGGATCCACAGATCCGATTCATTGTTCTCTGCTGCCATGGCCAGGCATAGATATGAGAGTATAATGTGTTTTATATGCGGTTTTTTTTTAAACGATAACACACTCTGTCATCCTTGGGGTGACCACTGAATTTGACAGGCTCTGCAAAATCCGGCCCCTCGCTTAAAATCACCTGAACCAAAAATTAGAAGATGTCCTATAATCTCCAGCAAAAACATCTGCGTTGATGAGTCCCTCATTAAATTCTTCTGACCGCCTTGCATTCAAACAATTTCTCCCCAGCAAGCGTGAAAATAAGGAATATGGGGTCAAGATGTATGAAGAAGACCTGTGAGAGGACAACAGGCTATACTTATAAGTATTGGATTTACCAAGGGAAAAGATAGTTCACGAGGAGCCCCCCCAGATGCCCAGACTACATGGGGAGCAGATGGAAAGATAGTTTGGGACTTGGGTGTCATCATTTCTCCATATGGGGATACCACTTAGACGTGAACACATTTTTATTCAAGCGTGCCACTTATTTGGACTGTGCAATCTTGGAATGGCACTGTGGTACTGTGCGATCTAATGTGTGCACCACCATTAGAAGTGCAGTGGGTGCAGGCAGTATATTCTAATGGTGGACATACCACACACTTTTTCTGGCAGAGATTTCTTCTTTTTTTTTCATTCAGCCCACAGGCTGCATACACAAAAAAAAAAAAAAAAAAAGAACATAGCATATATACCCAACAAGGACCAGTGACTGATTTTTTTACCAAGAACATGGTAGCAGAATACAGTTTTGGCCTAAATTTATAACTAACTTTGAGTTTACTATATTTTTTTATACCACCTCTATGCTGATGACACCCAGATTTATAATCTTCACTCCCCAGCTCACCCCCTCAATCTCCTACCTCCTACATCACTACACAACTCAATCTTTCAAAAACCGAGCTTGTAATATTCCTCCTCCTCCCGATCCCCAACTCACAACTTTACCATTAAGACATTCAACAGCACAACTATTGGATCCTTCCCCTCATGCCAGGAGTGCTAGGCATAATCCTAGACTCTGACCTCTCCTTTGGGCCCCACATCCACTTTCACAGGGCTAAATCCTGCCTCCTCAACCTCCAGAAACATTTCCAAAATCCAAACCCTTCCTGACCAAATGACACCGCAAAACAACTTATCCACGCCTTGGTTATATCCCTCCTTGATTACTGCAACTCCCTCCTCACTGGTCTACCGTGTACACAGGGCTATCCCCCCTTTCAAGTCTATTATGACTGCTGCTGCTAGACTCATACACCTTACTAACCGAATCAGCGACTGCATGCCCTCTCTGCCAGTCCCTTCATTGGCTTTCCACTAACCCTAACGTCTAAAATTCAAAATACTAACCACACCACAATACAAAGCCATCCACAACACTGCCCCTAACTACATCGCCAACCTCATCCACAAGATACCGCCCAAATCGCCCACTCCGCTCCTCCCATGATATCTTCCTCTCTAGCTCCCTTATCACCACTTCCCACGCTCAGCTCCAGGACTTCTCCAGAGCAGCTCTCCCATCCTCTGGAACTCCTTACCACAGCATGTCCGGTCAGCCCCCACCCTGTCTATCCTTTAGGCGATCTTTGAAAACTCACTTCTTCAGGTGAAGCCTACCCCACTCCACCTAAGAAACTGTAATTGAATCACCTCCACCAGATCATCCCCCGCAGCTATCACCTTTTGTATCACCTCCCCCTTCCTTTAGATTGTAATCTTCACGAGCAGGCCCTCACATTCCTTCTGTACTGAAATGTATTGTAATTGTCACTGTCTCCCTTATATTGTAAAGCGCTGAGCAAACTGTTGGCGCTATATAAATCCTGTATAATAATATAGCCGAAAGTAAACAAATATCGATTTTTCTTCAAACTTTTTCGTTCTTTTTTTGTTTATAGTGCGAAAAATCTAAAAAGCGCACAGGTGATCAAATATCACTGAAAGAATGGCTCTATTTGTGTGAAAAAAGGACATAAATTTTGTTTGGGTACAGCATTGCATGACTGCATGACTGCGCAATTGTCAGGTTGAATTAGTGCAGCGACGAGTAGCAAAAACGAGCGCCTGGTCCATTAAGGCGGGTAAATCCTCTGGAGGACAAATGGTTGATTCAATTACCATATGGCCCCCTAGTGGTGCAATAAATGTTTGCATATATATGGTATAAGTTTTTTATAGGAATGGTCTATGTTACACACATATCTATGATGTATATCTAAATTCCACCCCTTCCCTCTATGACAACCACCCAGAAATTATCTAGACTGGTGAACTCCTACTTTATGTCTCCATCAAATGTATAATCTTAACCTACCCACCTTTACTTCAGGGAAGCCTACTAAAAGTTGAATCGATACTACTAACAATTGGCTAATCCTGGGGGCTGTGTGAGGCTCTTGGGTAAGAAATTAAAAAAATTTTAAACCCACAACAAGAAGGAACCCAAAATTTAGTTCCTCATAGTCGTATATTGTTAGTTTTTGCTTTTTCCACCCCCAAACCACTTTTTAAATTTCCTTTTTTAAACTTCCTAGTAGGATCCCCCCCTTTAAAATTTCGTAGGTACTGGTATCACTAAAATCCCCCTCCATTTTTTCCTCATAATCTTTTTTATCCCAAAAAAAACAAAACCTTTCCCCCCACGCTGGAAGTATAATAATTTCCTTTTTTTTTTCCCCAAAAGTTTTTATCCCTTGGTGAATTTAAATTCTCCCCTCTATGCTTTTTTAATCTCTAAATTTAATCGGTCCACATCCACCATTTGTTTAAAAAAATTCGAAAATTAAAATTTTTAAGTACCTGGAGGGTTTAAAGGGGGTTGTTTCCCTTTGGCCACAAAAATTATTTCCCCGATTTACCCCCCCCCCCCCCCCCTCTGCTTTCTTGGTAGGCCTGGGAGGGAGGCAAAAAACCTTTTGAAACTTAATTTCCTCAATATTTGTTTTTAAACATACATAAACCCTTTAAAAATTAATTTAAATACGAATTTTTTGGGGCGGAAAATTTTAAGCCCAAATCCAAAAAGGCCGTCTCTTTTTTGGAAAAAGGGGGCGAACTCAGATTATAAATTTCCTTTTCCCCCATTTTTTTCCCTTTTTTTTTGGGCCCTTTAAACCCTTTCCCCCTTTTCCCCCCCTTGATGGTCCTTTTAGAAAATTTCCTTCATGTAATAATGTTGGTTCCCCTTTAGCTCCCCTTTTTCCCAAAACCCCATTGTAAACAGGGGGCCTGGGTGGGGGGACTTATCTGGGTTTGGGATCCGGGGGCTCCCTCTGAAAAACCCTTTGGGGAAAAAAAATTTTTCCCGTAATCCCAGGGCCCTTTTAACCCTATTTTGGGCCCCCCTCTCCTCCCCGGCTTCCAATGGTTGGAACTTATTTTTTTATGGGGATGTTATACTGATACCTCGACCTTTTTCCTGTTTTCCGTGTCCACTAGGGGCTTTTATAAGGGATTATTTTAACAACCCTCGTTTTCCGGATGGTTTTTTTTATTTGGGATTTTAAATGGGAAGGGGGAAAAAGAGGCAAAAATAGTAGGTGAAGCCGTGGGGCTATGA
>CATNWA010006468.1:0-10766 GCA_951230385.1 Staurois parvus
CAATCAGTAAACAACATGGTTGTTAGGGAGCGAGCAGCCGCCGCCACGTCCTAACCAATAAATCTTAAAAAAATAATTACCGGCAATTAAATATTAAGAAAATGGCGTGGAGTCCCCCCTCGGGTCTGGTATGGATTTTGAGGGGGACCCCTTGCCAAAATTAAAGAAATACATATCAGACCCCTATCTGAGCATGCTGCCTGGAAGGTCAGGAAAAGGGGGGATGAGCAAGTGACCCCCCCCTCCTGAAACATACCAGGCCACGTGCCCTTAACATGGAGTGGATGTTCTGGGGCAGGGGGGGCTTTGCTCCCCCAGAGCACCTTGTCCATGTTGATAGGGACAAGGGACTCTTCCCCAGAACCCAGGCTAGTGGCTGTGGGGTTTGCAGGCAGGAGACTTAAGAAATTTAACAAGGGGGCCCTCAGATCCCTCACCCCATGTGAATGAGTATGGGGTACATGGTACCCCTAATTATTCACCCCAAAAAATATAAGACAGTTTTTGACAAATCCTTTTTTAAAAAAACAAAAATAAAGCAAAATGTCCCCCCGGTGTAGATCCATCATCAATCACGATGCTCGCTGTCACCGCTGACTCAGAAAGAAAAGCTCCGCTCCCAATGAAGACTCCCCTCTGTCTGACAGCTCTGCTGCCTCCTGCCACTAAATATACTAAGGGGCGGTGCCACTCGGTGACGTCACTGACTGGGGCATGTTGTATTGGTGATGTCACTGACCGGGGCATGTTGTATTGGTGACGTCACAAGAGGGCAAGGCCACCCAGTGATGTCACAGGGTGGTAGAACTCCTTAGTTTTTTCACACGTGGGAGGCGACGGAGCTGTCAGACAGCAGGAGGAGAGCATTGTTTTTTCTTCGAGTCAGCGATGACAGCGAGTATTGTGATTGGATCATCGATGGATCTACATCAGGGGGATGTTTTTCTTTATTTTTGTTTTGTCAAAAATTTATTCCAGTGTTTTTTTTTTACCCTTTTTTTTTGGTGAATGAATAGGGGTACTATGTACTCTATACTCATTCACATTGTGGGGGGCCGGGATCTGGGGGCCTCCATGTTAAAGGTGGCTTCCAGATTCCAATAAGCCCCCCACGCACAGTGCCCAGGGATGTGGGGAAGGGACCCTTTTCCCCATCGACATGGAGACAAGGTGCTTTTGAGGGGTGGCAGAGTGCCCCTGCCCTGAAGCACCCACCTCATGTTGAGGATATGTGGTCTGGTATGGTTCAGGAGGAAGGTGGGCACTCACTAAGGGTCTGGTATTGATTTTGAAGGGGAACCCACAACTTTTTTTTACTATTTTGGCATCGGGGTTTCACTCAAAACCCATACCAGACCTGTCACAGCTGTCAGCGGGGAACTTGGTGGCCATCCGCTCCTTGTTTACTGGTTGTTGGGGACACTGGCGGCTGCCCTCTCCTTAACAACAAGCTATTTACAAGTGTTGCTATGGACACCAGTGGTAAATTACCCGCAGGCTTCACTACTAAAAAACAGAATGCAGCATCTTACTACATACTGGGATACGGGAAGATACCGCTTTGTGATTGGAGCCCATAGTCTCTACAAGTCCATGTTCTAGATTCTCCATCCCACCAACCTTGTAATAGTGAGGGATGGTGTGACCTTCCTGTGTGGAATCCCGGGAATACAGAGGACGGGGACATCTCTCTGGTGGGTTCCTGGTATTAGGTGGCTCCATCATATCCTTGTGTCCTTCTGAAAAAACTCCTCCATCACTCCATACTCCTCATCCTCCTCTTTATACTCTTCTTTAACATCAATATTATCATCCCCGAGGATTCCACTCTGAAAGATATAATAAAACATTCATTGTAACAAACATGCTGTGTATAAATCACAACTACCAATAATTGTCATCATCTACCTGATGATGGTGAGGGATGGTGTGACCTTCCTGTGTGGAATCCCGGGAATACAGAGGACGGGGACATCTCTCTGGTGGGTTCCCATGACTGGATCCATCTGTAGGAAACACACACACTGACTGAATCCATTGTTTCTATGTGTTTATCAGATGATGGGGGATCTAGGTGGATCCTCCGTACTGCTCTCTCCTTTACAATAAAGTCTCCTCTTACCCGGTGATGTGAGGGGCGGCTGATTGTCCATCATGACGTCCTTGTAGAGATCCTTGTGTCCTTCTAAATACTCCCACTCCTCCATGGAGAAATAGACAGTGACACCCTGACACCTTATAGGAACCTGACACACACAATGATACAGTCACCATCCAGACACATCCCTTGTCTGTTACTGGAGAATGTCCCAGAATTCCCGGCACCGCTCACCTCTCCTGTCAGCAGCTCAGTGATCTCTCTGGTGACTTCTAGAATCTTCTTCTTCTTTCTCTCTTCTATCAGGGAGGGAGGTGGAGGCAATGTGATGTCATATGATCTCCAGACTTCACAGGAGGAAAACTCTACATCTGAACACAAAGAGTCACATCAAATGATATTCCCAGAATCCTCCTCACCTCTCCATTCAGGTCTCCATTTTATTAAAGCCCCACTTCAGGCTGAGGTATAATTCCCCCCCACAGGACCCCCACACTACGCAGGGTATAGGCTTGTTGCAGCATTCTGATGTCATTACATACAACGCAGGACCAACAGTCCCACTTTACATGTGAGGATACCAAGGGGCCCCACATCCTAAGAGCATCAGAAAAATGTCAGATGGAGGGACATTGGGAGGAGGAGCTGTGAGGTCAGTGTGATGTCATAGGATTCTCTGACTCTGAATGGAGGGGACTTTGGGACTCTGGGAGGAGCTGTAAGGTCAGTGTGATGTCATAGGATTCTCTGACTCTGGATGGAGGGACATTGGGGGAGGAGCTGTGAGGTCAGTGTGATGTCAAAGGATTCTCTGACTCTGGATGGAGGGATTTTGGGAGGAGGAGCTGTGAGGTCAGTGTGATGTCATAGGATTCTCTGACTTCCATCATGAAGGAGATGAGGGGGAGGGGAGGAAGTCACTGAAGGTGACCATAGATCCATGGAAATTCAGCTGGTTCAGCAGGGATCGCTCACATTTCCATCCATGTGTGGCCACTTCCAGACAAAAGCCACTCCCCCAGCGGCTGCAGCCAATAGCTTCAGTGCTGATCTGTGTATTCTGAGAGCGGAGGAGTCCCCCCATTGTCAGAATACAAGAGTGCAGCGGGGAGGATTCCCCCATCCACCTCCAATGTGTGGATGGGGGAATCACTTCAGTTTTTCTGGTCATCCCGCTGGCTGAACGATAAAACTGAACCATGTAGGCCAGCTTTGGGAGCAAATATATTATCATCAACTCCTCCCCCTGAAGGGGTTCATCTACGTATTAATTCCTCTGCTGCCAGATCCAGGAATGTCTTCTCTTTACTTCTTCATTCATAGAACTTCCTGTCTATACCTGACATCACTTCCTGTCTGTACCCGACATCACTTCCTGCCTGTACCTGACATCACTTCCTGCCTGTACCTGACATCACTTCCGGTCTTCCATAGAGACTTCCTGTCTGTCTTTCCTAGAGACTTCCTGTCTGGGTAGAAGTGAGATCGCCACCTTGTGGAGCTCAGAGGAACTGCAGCCCCGAGAAGTGTCTGGTAGCTGTTTCATGTACAGGAATGAAGACAACACAAGCTGCTGGTGTGAGGAATCATGTTGTACAACAGAACTGCATCCAGGTCAGCATAGAACAGGAAGCAGGAAGTATAAGGTGATGCAATATTCCCGGATACAAGTCGGGTCACAGGATTTGTACAATGACTCTATAACGTCTCCCTTTTTTACATTCAATTCAAACCTTGTAAACAATGAAACTAAAACAGATCCTGAACAGTCTTGAACATGGCATGCTGTGTGACTGGTAGATACACTACAGATTGAGTCTATCTGGTGGTCTGGAAACTCGACCACTATGCAAGGCCACAGGGATTTTCCTGGGGAAATCCGTTCAGCTCCAGAAGGTGTTGATAAGGAGCGACCCTCTTTCCTGGCTGGTGTGTTTGGCAGAGAAGAACTTGACGGGATATGTGGCTGCATTATGTCATCCTCATTGTATCCCGATATGACAGCGGAGTTCTCTCTGCTTTGAGTATATGGTCCAGTAGGACTCGGGGCATTGAGCACCTCAGGAGGATCACGTGCAGGATGCTCATAGGCTTGTGTGGTGAATCGTTCTGCCTTTTGCAGGTCCACTCAATGCAGTGGTAAAGACTGCCTTCTACATCCACAAGATATGATCGAGGAGCAACCCTCTGAACACAGGAACCCAGTCTCCAGCGACCGGTAAAATCACCAGGAATCGGCTTCATACGGATTGGCTGCCCAATGCTTAGTTCAGGCAAGTCTTTAGCAGACACATCGTATGACAGTTTGGCAATCTGTTTCCTCCGCTGCAGTTTCGCCGGGACACCTGTAACCACACAAGGATCAAGTAATATGTTGGCCACAGGCAATGAAGTCTTCAGTCTCCTAGACATCAAGCGCTGTGCAGGACTACTGTCCATGCCTTCAGATGGGGTGCTCCTCCAATGTAGAATGGCCTTCCACGGATCAGTACCATCAAACTTGGCCTTCTTACAAAGATTCTTCACTATCTTGACAGCCGATTCTGCTTTGCCATTTGCTTGCGGGGTGCCTCGGGGATGAGGTAACATGATCGAATCCCCAATCTGTAGACAACCGTCTGAATTGATCACATTCAAATTGAGGTCCATTATCCGAGATGACTCTATCCGGCTGGCCATAACGTGCAAACTGTGCTTTACAACGCTTGATGGTAGGATCAGCAGACAGGTCAGGAAGTAGCTCAATCTCCCAAAAGTCGGAATAGTGATCAACAATTAGTTAGAAAATCCTGGCCAGCATAATTCAGTAAGTCCATGCTTACAATTTGCCAAGGCCGGGTGGGCAGCACATGCAACATCATAGGTTCTTTCTGTTGTGCCTGCGCATATTCATTGCATGCCGAGCAACAGCTAACAAAGTCTCTAATCTCGTTCTGCATGTTGGGCCAGTATAGGGTATCACGTGCTTGCCTATAGCATGCTTCTCCGCCAATGTGACTGGCATGAATACGAGTCAGCATCTCCCATCTTAAAGATTTAGGAATGATGACCCTTGGCCCCTTGTACAGTATACCATCCTGAATGGCGATTTCATCTCTGAAAGTCCAATATTCTCTCACAAGTAATGGGGCTTCCAACTTGGAATCAGGCCAACCGTTCAGAAACAACATATTTAGGAGCCTGCAAACTCTCATCGGTTTCAGTGTGCTGTTTTATCTGAAGCAATCGTTGGTCCGTGACGTATAAATGTCTGAATGATTAATCTGTGACAGGACCTCCAGGTCCCGCTGAACATTGCAAACTGTGTGTTGTGCATACTCAGGTGTACCACCTGCTGCTGTAGCTCTGCTAAGAGTGTCACTAATGTACATTTCAGGACCAGGTTTATAGACAACATTTAGGCAATAGTTTTGTAACGTGACAACATGCTCTGTAGACGTTTGGGTGAACACAAAAGGGGTTTCTTGACAATAGAAATCAGAGGTTTATGGTGAGTTTCTGCCGTGATCTCGTCGCGCCCATAGAGGTAGTGGTGAAAGCGCTGGCAGGCAAACACTATACTCAGACATTCCTCTTCTATTTGTGTGCGTTTTTGTTCGGTAGAGTCAGTGCCCTTGAAGCAAAAGCGATAGGCTGGCCAGCTTGCAATAGACAACACCCAAGTCCAGTTTTGCTTGCATCACTTTGAATAGTTACAGGTTTTGTAACGTCATAGTACTTCAGGACAGGTGTGTCCGTGACCAAGCGTTTGTTGTCCTGCACTGCATTATCATGCTTAGGAAGCCAATGCCAAACAGCGTCCTTGTCCAGAAGCCTTCTCAATGGCTCGCAGACCTCTGAGAGGTGTGGTAGGAATTTTGTTAGGGTAGGTAACAAATCCAATGAAGCGTTGCAGGGATTTCACATTTGCTGGCTGCGGCATATCCAGTATGGCTCTGATTTTTTTTTGGGTCAGCCTTCAAACCCTCCCAGGTTAGAATGTGTGTCCATGAAAGCGGACCTCTTTGACCTTGAATTGCAGTTTTTTTCATGCCAAGTCTCAATTTTACCTGCCTACAACGATTCGTCAGTTCCAGCAGTTTGCCATCATGATCTTGCTCTGCTTCCTCATCTGTGTCCCCACAGTCAACCACAAGGATGTCATCAGCTATTGGTTCAATACCACCGAGTCCAGCCAATAGTTCATGTTGTTTACGTTGATACACCTCTGGTGCAACTGATACTCCAAAAGGCAGTTTGCGCCATCTTTTCCTGCCCCACGGAGTCCAGAAGGTTGTCATGTAACTACTTGCATCATCCAACTTACACTGTAAAAATGCATCCCGGGCATCAACAAGTGTGAACAGACGTGCCTTTTGGCAGCTTGTACAAAACATCCTCGAGAGTTGGCATGATGTAGTGAGATCGTCTCAGTGCCATATTTAAGAATTTGGGATCTATGCATATTCGTAGCTTATTTGGCTTCCTTACAATCACCATGTTACTTATCAGTCAGTTGGGTCAGTCACTGGTGCCAAGTGTCCATTGGCCTCATACTGGTCAAGCTGTGCCTTAACTGCCTGTTTTAATGCCACCGGCACATTGCGTGGTGCACATTGGACTGGAGGGACACTCACATCAAGGTCGAAATGAACTTCCCCTGGTACAGATTCCACTGGCCCAGTAAACACATCACTAAATTCCTTTATCAGCAGTTGTTTTGTCAAGGGCCCCTTGGATAGATTGTCCATCACATTAAGCTCTGCAGGGACGGAGAAACGTCTCAGCCCTAGACGCTCACAGGTTGAGCCAGACAACAGTGGCTTTTGGCAGGCTTCCACAATTTCACACTCCAGCTTGTGTGTTAGTCCACGTATGGCACATTCTGTCTTGAAGAGCCCTAGAGATTTCATAATCGCACCGGAGTATAACTTTAACCTGGTGTCACTTGGCAGTAGACGTGCTTCTGGTGCTGACACCATTTTGTCTCTTAAGCACATTACATCCCACGTTGTTCCTGAATGGAGGTGACAGGATTGGGGCTTATTATTTACATGTAAAGTGACAAACCATTTCTTTCCTCTGGATTGCACAGCGCCCATCAATTCACTGCTGTATATAACTTCAGTGGTGTGTGTGTCTCTGTGTGGGGGGAGGAGGTAGGTGATTTGTGTTATGTGGATGTGTTCTCCACGTTGTGTCATTTGCCTATTGATGGCCGTCGTTTACTTGACAAACAAACGTTAGCAAAATGGTTTGTTCTTCCACAAGACTTCCAAGACTTCCCCATAAGCTGGACACGGCTCTTTAATTCTTTCATGCACAGTCCCACAGTATTTGCAAGCTGTAGAGTTGGCAGTATTTGTGCTCATCAGGCGGCGTTGCTGAAGTTTGTTCTTGTTGCCATGCTGCATTGCAATGTTTATGCTGTCGGTCTGCTGTCTGTCCTGTTCCATAACTTTCAGACGTCTGTCAGTGAGCTCTGCTGTACGGCACGTCTCAATGGCTGTGTGTAGAGTGAACTCATGTTCTCTTAGGAGGCGCCTGCGTGTGCTCTCTCGCTAGCTATACCAACAACAATTGTGTCCCTTATCAATTGGTCTCTGAGTGCCATATTCACAAGTTGCTGCTTTTTTTTTCTCGTGTAACAAAGTGATCCAAAGATTCTCCCTCTTCTTGTTTGCAGCATCCAAACACATCCCTTTCATAAATGACATTTGTAGCAGGTATGAGATCATCTTCCAGTACATTTACAATGGCTGTAACATTGTGTTGCTGATCTGCTGTGAGGGTCACATTGTGTTTATACACATGCCTGCATTCACTGCCCATGACTCTTCTCAGAGTTGCTGCCGGCACTCCTGCACATTTCTCATTCCAGCCTGTAGCCAGACAATAATCTTCACATTCAGCTCTGAAAGATTCCCAATTGCTGCTCCAATCCCCACTCATTGTCATCCCCTCTGGGGGAGGTATGCCATTCATGGCAGCCATATTGTCAGGAAGCCTCTGAGCTATCAAATCTCAGACAATCCTCAGTCTCAGGCTGTAGTTCACAAACCTGTGTTTCCCAAAGCTGCTGCGCTCCAAACAAGAGGCTCAGTCCTGATTCCAGTCACTTCTGACACCATGTTTCATGTACAGGAATGAAGACAACACAAGATGCTGGTGTGAGGAATCATGTTGTACAACAGAACTGCATCCAGGTCAGCACAGAACAGGAAGCAGGAAGTAGAAGGCCATGAAAATATTCCCGGATACAAGTCGGGTCACAGGATTTGTACAATGACTCTATAACAACTACCTATCACAATTCTGGAGGCCCTGGAATGCCAGGATAGCACCAAACCCCCCAAATGACCCCTTTTTGGAAAGTAGACACCCCAAGGAATTTGATAATAAGCATGGTAAGTATTTTGCAGATCTCTTTTGTTGCCACAAGTTTTTGGAAAATGAATAAAAAAAACATATTTTTTCTTTTTTTTTTTTATATTTCAAAACCTTGTAGGAAAAAATTAGATCTGCAAAATACTCCATACCTATTTTTAAATTCCTTGGGGTGTCTACTTTCCAGAAAGGGGTCATTTGGCGGGGTGCTATCCTGACATTTCAGGGCCTTTGAAACGGATAGGTAGTGAGGAAGTGAAATGAGGAAGTTCCGCACCTTCGGGATTTCAAAGCAGTCATTGGATTTCAGGATCCTGTATGTGGCTAGGCTCCCAAAAAGTCTCACACATGTGGTATCCCCATACTCGGTAGAAGTAGCAGAATGTATTTTGGGGTGTAATTCCACATATACCCATGGCTTTGTGTGACAAATATATAATTTAAGTTACAACTTTTGTGTAAAAAAAAATGTTTTTTTTAATTTTCCAAAAACTTGTGGAAAAAATAAATCTTCCATGGACTCAATATGCCTCTCAGCAGATAGCTTAGGGTGTCTACTTTCTGAAAAGGGTCATTTGGGGGGTGTTGTACTATCCTGGTATTTTAGCACCTCAAGAAATGTGATGAGCAGTCAGAAAGTAAAAGCTGTGTAAATTCCATGATCTCTCCCATAGTTTGTAGACACTATAACTTTCACAAAGCAATCAATATACACTTATTGGGAATTTTTATAACAAAAACATGTAGCAGAATACATTTTGGCCTAAATTTATGATGAAATTTGAGTTTTTTGATATTTTTTATGACATAAATGAGAAAATATTGTTTTTATTAAAATGTTTCAAATTTTTTTTGTTTATAGCGTAAAAAATAAGAAGTGCACAGGTGATCAAATACAACTAAAGGAAAACTATTTGTGTGAAAAAAAGGATGCAAATTAATTTACTTACACAATAATCAATAAACAGAATTCTGCACCCTATCACCTACAAAAATATCTACTATACCCAAAAAAAAGTAAACTTTCACCCTTGAAAGTATGTGTACATGTAACTAAACTCTTCTTTAAACATAGATGAATCTATCCCAATATACATTAAAATAAAATAAATACAATTTACAATAAAATAAATAAAATAAATTGTAAATTAAAATAAAATATCCCAAAAAATTATATATCAAACTAAATGTCCCAAAAAATAAATGTCCAAAATGTCTCTGTAAAGATGTCTTTCCAAATTCCAAAGCAAACTTGTATCATCTTTAATCATCCAGTATGGAAATTCCAAAATTCTTTGTGAACCTCAAAAAAATAAACTTCTGATAGTGTATTACCTTTATACTGAACATACATGTAAAATAGTGAAAACTTTTATGTATTTGGTAGATTTTATATTAACTGTTAGTGTTTTTTAGGGGTTGATTTTATTTATTTATTTATATATTTTATTTAATGTATTTTATTATATATCATATTTATCATACTTTTTATGAGATAGTTTGGGGGATATGGATCAGGTTTAGTTTGTGTGTGAGTAGATGTAGAATGTATTGATCTGGGAATGCATAGATTGACCAGTAGAGGGAGTCATCACCATAGGGGGTATAAGATTGTCATTGTATTGAATATCGGTCTGTTATATATTTATATATTATATAAGAAGGGTGTATATACATTGCTACTATTTAGTTGGATTCACAGTATATGTTGATCCTTTTTAGCATTTTAATTACATGGGGATTTAGATCAGGTATGGGGGCGTGTACCTGTTAGGGGGAGTGGGGGGGGGGGGGGGTCATTAAGATGGAGTTTATGTTACAGTATAGGTACACAGTTATATGGTTCTAGTATAGATGCTGTGTGATTGCAGTGTTGTATAGGGATTGCAGTGTTCGTATAGGGATTGCAGTGCTCGTATAGGGATTGCAGTGCTCGTATAGGGATTGCAGTGTTCGTATATTGCAGTATAGGGATTGCAGTGCTCGTAGGGATTGCAGTGCTCGTATAGGGATTGCAGTGTTCATACAGGGATTGCAGTGCTCGTATAGGGATTGCAGTGCTCAGTGTTCGTATAGGGATTGCAGTGTTCGTATAGGGATTGCAGTGTTTTTATAGGGATTGATCATAGGGATTGCAGTGTTCATACAGGGATTGCAGTGCTCGTATAGGGATTGCAGTGCTTGTATAGGGATTGCAGTGTTCATACAGGGATTGCAGTGCTCGTATAGGGATTGCAGTGCTCATAATAGGGATTGCAGTGCTCATATAGGGATTTGCAGTGTTTTTGTACAGGGATTGCAG
>CATNWA010006469.1:0-39417 GCA_951230385.1 Staurois parvus
CAAATATACCAGCTCATCTTCCCAAATTAACTATGGGTATAAATGACATAACTGTTTCTTTTGTATGCAATGATGCAGAGAGGTGTAGGGAGGAGCCTGCATTGTCCAATCATCTCTGATCACATTTACATTGATGTCTGCACTCTGTATTTAATGCACAGGGGGATAGAATACAATCCAGAGATCTGTGGCTGAGTCACCTGCACCATGTCGTGGTCTGCCCTACTCATCACCTCTCTATTATTCTGTTCCTGCACAAGTAAGAGGGGAAATGGGTTTATTAATGTCTAAGCTGGAGACCAGCTTATAGGAGAAAGAGGAAGATTAATGTACATATTACAAGTGATCCCTGCTGGACTGTTTATTATGAATTTATTTCTGTATTTCAGATTGTGCTGCTCAGGTGAGTGTGACCCAGCCAGCCGCTCAATCAGTCTCTCCTGGGGACACGGCGACATTGTCCTGTACACTTATTGGGTTCAGTATAGGTGATCGCTGGGTGCGCTGGTTTCAGCAGAAAACAGGGGAGAGACCCCGGTATTTGTTGGAGTATTACAGCGACACTAACAAAAACCAAGAGCCGGGGTCCCTGATCGGTTCTCTGGATCCAAAGACACCTCCAAGAACACAGGATATTTAACCATTAAGTCAGTGTTGTTAGAAGATGACGCAGATTATTATTGTGGTATGTGGCATCCTACTATTAGCGGTCTGTTCCACACTGATACACTGCTAGGAGGAACTAACACATAATTCTTTGCAGTGCAGGAGAAGCTGAATATTCTAAGAGCAGAAGACATTTGTATACTACAGTTGTATGAGTGGGAGTTTTTTTTTCTGAAAATATTATTAATATGATCTGGTATTTTTATTTGTAATAAATCATTAAAAGTATCTTAGAAAATAAGGAAAGAACAGTTATAGTCTGGTATCAGTATAATCCTGTGATTTTTGTGGTAGTGAAGTGCAATGAAGATAAAAAGTCCTTCAATCATCTAATGCAGTTGTCTCCAAACTGTGGGGGAGGGGGGCCATGTGGCCCTTTGCTTGCTTTTATCCATCCCTTGTGGCACTATTATGCAGGCTATAGATGCATGAAAAATCGGCCGATATTCACGCCGTTAGTGGGGGCAATACCGTTGGCCGTTTTTTTTCGTGGATCTTCTCTCGTTTACTTTTATTGGTCATGCTGGAAAATTGGAACATTGGTGGCAGCATCGGTGCCAGCAACGACCAATTTTACGTTTATCGGCCAAAAATTTGGCCGATAAACGACCCGTCTATGGCCAGCCTCTACAAGACAAGGCACTATTCCTCCTACTGACACCAACAATGAGGCATAATTCCTGTCACTGACACCAACAATGAGGCACTATTCCACCTACTGACACCAACAATGAGGCATAATTCCTGTCACTGACACCAACAATGAGGCACTATTCCACCTACTGACACCAACAATGAGGCATAATTCCTGTCACTGATACCAACAATGGGGCACTATTCCTCCCACTGACATCAACAATGAGGCATAATTCCTGTCCCTGACACCAACAATGAGGCATAATTCCTGTCAATGATACCAACAATGAGGCATAATTCCTGTCACTGACACCAACAATGAGGCATAATTCCTGTCACTGACACCAACAATGAGGCATAATTCCTGTCACTGATACCAACAATGAGGCATAATTCCTGTCAATGATACCAACAATGAGGCATAATTCCTGTCACTGATACCATCATCAATGAGGCATAATTCCTGTCACTGATACCAACAATGGGCACTATTCCTCCCACTGACACCAACAATGAGGCATAATTCCTGTCACTGACACCAACAATGAGGCATTAATTCCTGTCACTGACACCAGCAATGAGGCATAATTCCTGTCACTGATACCAACAATGGGGAACTATTCCTCCCACTGACACCAACAATGAGGCATAATTCCTGTCACTGAGACACCAACAATGAGGCATAATTCCTGTCACTGACACCAGCAATGAGGCATAATTCCTGTCACTGATACCAACAATGGGGCACTATTCCTCCCATGGACACCAACAATGAGGCATAATTCCTCTCACTGATACCAACAACGAGGCATAATTCCTTTCACTGACACCAACAATGAGGCATAATTCCTCTCACTGATACCAACAATGAGGCATAATTCCTGTCACCGACACCAACAATGAGGCATTATTTCCTCCCACCGACACCAACAATGAGGCATAATTCCTCTCACCGACACCAACAATGAGGCATAATTCCTCTCACCGACACCAACAATGAGGCATAATTCCTCTCACCGATACCAACAATGAGGCATAATTCCTGTCACCCGACACCAACAATGAGAGGCATAATTCCTGTCACTGATACCAACACAATGAGGCATAATTCCTGTCACTGACACCAACAATGAAGCACTATTTCCTCCTACTGACACCAACAATGAGCATAACTTTCCTGTCTCTGATACCAACAATGAGGCATAATTCCTTCACTGACACCAACAATGAGGCATAATTCCTCTCACTGATATTCCAACAATGAGGCATAATTCCTGTCACTGACACCAACAATGAGGCATAATTCATGTCACTGATACCAACAATGGGCACGATTCCTCCCACTGACACCAACAATGAGGCATAATTTCTCTCATTGATACCAACAATAAGGCATAATTCCTCTCACTGACACCAACAATGAGGCATAATTCCTCTCACTGACAAACACCAACAATGAGGCATAATTCCTCTCACCGATACCAACAATGAGAACATAATTCCTCTCACCGACACCAACAATGAGGCATAATTCCTCTCACGACACCAACAATGAGGCATAATTCCTGTCACCGACACCAACAATGAGGCATAATTCCTCTCACCGAACACCAACAATGAGGCATAATTCCTGTCACTGACACCAACAATGAGGCATAATTCCTGTCACTGATACCAACAATGAGGCATAATTCCTGTCACTGACACCAACAATGAGGCACTTTCCTCCTACAGCTCCGGACACCAACAATGAGGCATAATTCCTGTCACTGATACCAACAATGGGCACTAATTCCTCCCACTGACACCAACAATGAGGCATAATTCCTGTCACTGACACCAACAATGAGGTATAAATTCCTGTCACATGACACCAACAATGAGGCATAATTCCTGTCACTGATACCAACAATGGGGCACTATTCCCTCCCACTGACACCAACAATGAGGCATAATTCCTCTCACTGATACCAACAATGAGGCATAATTCCTCTCACTGATACCCAACAATGGGGCACTATTCCTCCCACTGACACCAACAATGAGGCATAATTCCTGTCACTGACACCAACAATGAGGTATAATTCCTGTCACTGACACCAGCAATGAGGCATAATTCCTGTCACTGATACCAACAATGGGGCACTATTCCTCCCACTGACACCAACAATGAGGCATAATTCCTCTTCACTGAATACCAACAATGAGGCATAATTCCCTCTCACTGACACCCAACAATGAGGCATAATTCCTCTCACTGATACCAACAACGAGGCATAATTTCCTTTTCACTGACACCAACAATGAGGCATAATTCCTCTCACTGATACCAACAATGAGGCATAATTCCTGTCACCGACACCAACAATGAGGCATAATTCATGTCACTGATACCAACAATGGGGCACGATTCCTCCCACTGACACCAACAATGAGGCATAATCTCTCCTCATATGAGGACCCACATACCCAACAACCCTTCTACACCCTCACCCCCCCCAACATAATGTTCCTCTCAACACCGATACCAACCCAATGGGGGCATAATTCCTGTCCCCTGATACCAACAATGAGGCATAATTCCTCCCACTGACACCAACAATGAGGCATAATTCCTGTCACTTGATGCCAACAATGAGGCATAATTCCTCTCACTGACACCAACAATGAGGCATAATTCCTGTCACTGACACCAACAATGAGGCATAATTCCTGTCACTACTATCCGGTCCCCAACAATGAGGCACTATTCCTCCTATTGACACCAACAATGAGGCATAATTCATGTCACTGATACCAACAATGAGGCACTATTCCTTCTACCCCCTCAACAATGAGGCATAATTCCTGTCACTGACATCAACCATGATAGGCAACTATTCCTCCTACTGACACCAACAATGAGGCATAATTCATGTCACTTGATACCAACAATGGGGCACCTATTCCCCCACTGACATCAACAATGAGTAATAATTCCTGTCACTGACACCAACAATGAGGCATAATTCCTGTCAAAGATACCAACAATGAGGCATAATTCCTGTCACTGACACCAACAATGAGGGCATAATTCCTGTCACTGATACCAACAATGAAGGCATAATTCCTGTCACTGACCCCAACAATGAAGCACTAAATTCTCCTACTGACACCAACAATGAGGCATAATTCCTGTCTCTGATACCAACAATGAGGCATAAATTCCTTTCACTGACACCAACAATGAGGCATAATTCCTCTCACTGATACCAACAATGAGGCATAATTCCTGTCCAACACCCGACACCAACAATGAGGCATAATTCATTCTGTCACTGATACCCAACAATGGGGCACGATTCCTCCCACTGACACCAACAAATGAGGCATAATTTTCTCTCATTGACTACCAACAATAAGGCATAATATCCTCTCACTGACACCAACAATGAGGCATAATTCCTCTCACTGACACCAACAATGAGGCATAATTCCTCTCACCGATACCAAACAATGAGACATAATTCCTCTCAACCGACACCAACAATGAGGCATAATTCCTCTCCCTGACACCAACAATGAGGCATAATTCCTGTCACCGTCAACCATGACACCAACAAATGAGGCATAATTCCTCTCACCGACACCAACAATGAGGCATAATTCCTGTCACCCGACACCAACCTTCCAATCAAAGAGGCATAATTCCTCTCACCGACACCCAACAATGAGGCATAATTCCTGTCACCAGACCGACAACCAACAATGAGGCATAATTCCTCTCACCGACACCAACAATGAGGCATAATTCCTCTCACCGACACCCAACAAATGAGGCATAAGTCCTCTCACCGACACCAACAATGAGGCATAATTCCTCTCACACCGATACCAACAATGGGGCATAATTCCTGTCACTGAATACCAACAATGAGGCAAAATTCCTTACCCACTGACACCAACAATGAGGCATAATTCCTGTCACTGATGCCAACAAATGAGGCATAATTCCTCTCACTGACACCAACAATGAGGCATAATTCCTGTCACTAGACACCAACAATGAGGCTCATCTACTCGCTTCCTGTCACTGATACCAACAATGAGGCACTATTCCTCCTACTGACACCAACAATGAGGCATAATTCATGTCACTGATACCAACAATGAGGCACTATTCCTTCTACTGACATCAACAATTGAGGCATAATTCCTGTCCACTGACACCAACAATGAGGCACTATTTTCCCTCCTACTGACACCAACAATGAGGCATAATTCATGTCACTGATACCAACAATGGGGCACTATTCCTCCCACTGACATCAACAATGAGGCATAATTCCTGTCACTGACACCAACCAATGATGCATCCAAATTCCTGTCAAAAGATACCAACAATGAGGCATAATACCTGTCACTGACAACAACAATGAGGCATAAATTCCTGTCACTGATACAACAATGAGGGCATAATTCCTGTCACTGACACCAACAATGAAGCACTATATTCCTCCTACTGACACCAACAATGAGGCATAATTCAGATCGTCTCTGATACCAACAATGAGGCATAATTCCTCTCACTGACACCCAACAATGAAGCACTATTCCCCTCCTACTGACACCAACAATGAGGCATAATTCCTGTCAATGACACCAACAATGAGGCATAATTCCTGTTCACTGATACCAACAATGAGGCATAATTTCCTGTCACTGACCACCAACAATGAGGCACTACTTCCGTCCTACTGACACCAACAATGAGGCCTAATTCCTGTCAATGATACCAACAATGAGGCATAATTCCTGTCCACAGATACCATCAATGAGGCATAATTCCTCTTCACTGATACCAACAATGAAGGCAAAATTCCTGTCACTGACACCAACCCAGAACCAAAATGAGGTTATAATTCCTGTCACTACGACACCAGCAATTGAGGCATAATTCCAGTCAACTGATACCAACAAATGGGGCACTATTCCTCCCAACTGACACCAACAATGAGGCATAATTTCCTCTCCACTGATACCACTGATGCATATTCCTCTCACTGACACCACCAATGAGGACATAATTCCACTCACTGATACAATGACCCCCAATAAATTCCAACTACACCAGCACAGGCATAATTCATGTCAACGATACCGAACATATGTGCATAATTCCTTTCACTGACACCAACAATGAGGCATAATTCCCTCTCACAGCTGACCAACGACCGAGGCATTGTTCACTCTACACCCACAAGACCAACAATGAGGCATGATATCCTCTCACTGAATACCAACCATGTACCAGACAAAATGCATCCTGTCACCGACTGAATCCAACACATGAGGCATAAAATCACATGTCACACTGATACCAACCAACAATGTAGCACGATAAATCCTCCCACAGACACCAAAACAATGATAGGCATAATGTTCTCACATTGCCACCAACAATAAGCGCAAAATTTCCTCTCACCGACTCCAACAATGATGCATAATATCCTGACACCGACACAACAATTAGGCATACTTCCTCTCACACGATACCAACAATGAGGGCCTAATATCTGGTCTCAATCCCAGAACACCCAACACATGTCGTCATAATATCCTCTCACACCGCCCCCGAACAATGAGGCATAACAATTCCTGTCTCCGACACCAACAATGAGGGCATAATTTCCTCTCACCGACACCAACCAATGATGCACATCATTCCTCTCACCCGATCACCAAACATGAAGCATACGTTCCACTCTCACGACACTCAACAATGAGGCCATAATATCCTCTCCACCAGACCACCAACAATGGGGCATAAATTCCTGTCACTGACCACCAACAACTGATGCATAATTCCTCTCAACCGATGACACAACAATGAGGCATAGAGATCCTCACACCGACGAGTTGCAATTGTGTGTGTAATTCCTCCGTCGCGAATCTATCTTATGTGTGTGTGTGAGTGTGTCCTGTCACTGACCAACCAACACTCACTGTGATAAATTATAACCTCACAATGACCATGATACAGATGATGGCAGAATATCCTGTCACTTGATGCACTCAATCTCACTCAGAGGAGGTGCATATAGAATTGCTTCTTTTTCGCGTATATAGAATTAATATGATGATGCATATATATATATATATAGAGAGGACAGGAGTTACCTATCGAGCAGAGATAGACCTGTGGTCCAGTCACTGGATCTCTCAACAAAGAGGCTCGGTTATCTGCTCGTGACATGAGATAGACTCGCGACGCATTATACAATGTAGGCTATGTATCGAGCTCTCTGACTCTACTCTGCTTTGAACAGCGATAGACAGTGTGCGCAGGCTCGTGTGCTTCTGTAGACTGACATCAACAATGAAGGCATAATTCCCTGTCAATCGACACCAAACAATGAGGAGCACTATTCCCTCCTACTCGACACCAACAATGAGGCATAATTTCATCGTCCACTGGTTACCGAACAATGGGCGCACTATTCCTCACACTGACATCAACAAGAGAGGCATAATTCCTGTCGACTGGGACTACCATTCAATGAGGCATTACATTCCTGTCAAGATACCAACAAATGAGGCATACATTCCTGTCAACTGTCAACCAAACAATGAGGCATAATACCTGTCACAGATACCAACACAATTGAGGCATAATTCCTGGTCACAGACCACCAACAATGAATGCAACTATTCCACCTACTGACACCAACCAATGTGATGAGGCATATTATCCTGTCTCTGAGATCCAATCAATGAGGCATAATTCCTGCTCACTGACAAACCAACAATGAAGCAATAATCCTCCTAATGACACAACAATGAGGCATAAAATTCCTGTCAACGATACCAACAATGGCATAAAAATTCCTGTCAATGGACAACAACAATGTTGCATAATTCCTGTCACTGATACCAACAATGATGCGCATAAAATTTCCTGATTCACTGACACACCCAACACATCACTTGACGTGCACTACGTTCACCCTCCTACTGACACACCAAAACATGAGGCATAATTCCTGTCAATGATACCAACAATGATCTGAAATCATAATTCCTGACACTGCATCACTCATATGAGGCAATAATTTCCTCTCACTGATACCAACAATGAGGCATAATTCCTGTCACTGACACCAACAATGAGGTATTAATTCCTGTCACTGACGACCAGCAATGAGGCATAATTCCGTGTCACTGACTACCAACAATGGGCACTGATTCCTCCACTGACACCAACAATGAGGCATAATTCCTCTCACTGATACCAACAATGAGGCATAATTCCTCTCACTGACACCAACAATGAGGCATAATTCCTCTCACTGATACCAACAACGAGGCATAATTCCTTTCAACACCCGACCCACCAACAATGATCGGCATACATTTCCTCACACTCACCGATACCACAAATATGAGCAAACTTCCTGTCACACCGACAACCAACAATATGAGGCATAACCTTTCATGACTCAACTGATACCAACAATTGGGCACGATCTTCCTCCCACCAAGACACCATCTCCAACAATGAGGCATATAATTTCTCGTCAATTGATTACCAACAATAAGGCAAATTCCTCTCACTGACACCAACAATGAGGCATAAATCCCTCTCAACTGACACCAACAATGAGGCATAATTCTCCTCTCAGACCACATACCAACAATGAGAACCATAACCTCACACTCACACCATACACCAACAATGAGGCATAATTCCTCCTCACCGACACCAACACCCAGAGGTCATAATTCCTGTCACCAAACCCGACACCAAGCAATGAGGCCATAAATTCCTCTCCCACCGACACCAACAATGAGGCATAATTCCCTGTCATCGACAGCCAACAATGAGGACATAATTCCTCTCACCGACAACCAACAAATGAGGCCTTAATTCCTGGACACCCCTGACACCAACAATGAGGCATAAGTTTAATCCTTTACACTGTCAACCCCTGACACCTAACAATGAGGCATCAATTCCCTCTCAACACTCCGAACACCCAACAATGAGGCATAAGTCCCTCTCACCGACAACCAACACTGAGGCATAATTCCTGCTCAACAACCGATATACCAACAATGGGGTCAATTCCTGTCACTGATACCCAACAATGATCGGCATAATTCCCACCCCACTGACACCAACAATGAGGCATAATTCCTGTCACTGAGCCAACACATAATCCAGACACCCAACAATGAGGCATAATTCCTCGTCACTGACACCAACAATGAGGCTAATTCCTGTCACAATGAGGCAACTATTCCTCCACTTACACCAAGAAAGACCAATGAAATGAGGCATAATTCATGTCCAGATACCACAGGCATCGACCAACATCAACAATGAGGCACTATTCCTCGTCACTGACACCAAACCAATGAGGCATACTGATTTCATGAGGCATCATTCTGTCACGTATCCCAACATACCAACAACTGACATCAACAATGAGGCCAGCTATTCCTCACAGACACCACAATGAGGCATATCCTGACAGATCAACAATGAGGCATAATTCCTGTCACTGACACCAACCAATGAGGCAACTATACATCCTTGACTCGACACTGTGTGTCAATGAGGCATAATTCAGTTGTCACTGATTACCAGAAGGAAGGTGATATTCTCGAAGCAGATGGGGGGCACTATTCACCCACTGACCATCTACTCTAAGCAAATGACGAGGCATAATTCCTGTCACTGACTAGACACCATGAGGTAATTCCTGTCAAAAGATGATAGATAGATAGAGATGATGATGATGACCGAGACAATGAGGCATAATTCATGTAACTGGGACAGACCAACGCACCCTCTGGGCGCATAATATTCCTGGTCATCCGTCGATGTACTCCAATGCATATTGAGATGGCAGTAATTCATGGTTCACTGACAGCAGCAACGAATTGATCGCACCTAATTCCTCCTACTGACACCAATTCTAATGATGTGCATAATTTCCTGTCTCAGATTTACGCAATTAACTGAGGCATCGCTATATTCCTCTGCACTGACCACCAAACAATGACCAGCACTATGTCCTACACTAAATGGACTACCAACTCTCTCATGAGGCATAGATTTACCTGTCGAATGTATTCCAACAATGAGGCAAAATTACTGTCACTGGTCGCTCGAATACCAACAATGGGGCATAATTTCCTTGTCACTGATACCAACAATGAGGCATCAATTCCTGTGTCACTGATACCAAACCAATGTGGGCACTATACGCTCACCTCTGACACAAATGGCAGGGCACTTTTCTTCACACTGACACCAGTGTTGGATCACAATTCCTTCCCCTGATACCAACAATGGGGCACTATTCCTCCCACCCACGTCACCATGATGTTGGCATTTGTTTTACTTCCCAATGAGAGCCCAATGGACCATTATTTTTACTCCCACTGGGCCACTGATGTCCGAGGCCAACCTCAAAGTCAGAAGGAACAATATATGGCCCTTTGTTTAGGCTAGGTTCACACCTATGCCAGTTTGCTTTTTGATCGTGTCTTCTGCAAAGATTTTGCGGGTATAATTTTTGCATTCATGCACATGCATTTATGCCTGCAAATTTTTTTACACATTGTTTGCTGGGCCCAGATTAAAATGCCAAATCATTACATCAAAAAATGCATCCAAAAATGCACTACAATGCTTTCTGAAATGTCTTCATTGAGGCCTGGGTTTTCACACTGATGCGGTGTGGAAATTCATACCGGTTTCCTTGCAAAATCCCGCACCGTATCATAATCACAACCCCATTCATGGAAAACCACTGTGGTTGTGTATGATAAGTTAACAACACCCCAAAATTGGTAATGGCATGAGTGAGTGGGCTAGAATCGGTCATATCAAATGTGAATTTACCACCAATGGGATCTGATTCAATAGTGAGGTACAAAAAAAAGGTTTAAATGTAAAATGTATGGTCTACCACAATGCACCTCCCACCGCAACCAGAAATTAATCAGTGATGATATGCATAGTAATGCGGTGCGCGGTATCCCTGTGCGAATCACATGCGTATATTCCTACACCACAGAAAGTGTGATGAGAACCAATGCTGAAGTCTTATAGAACCCCAGAAAATACAACAATTTTGCATTGTTAAAAAAAGTCCCACTGACTCCATTTTCAAAAAACGCCATCTGGGTGAACCACACTCGGAAATGTGAAACGTGTTCCCATGAGGAATCATGTTAAATAGAACCTGCTGTGCATAATCCCCGCAAAAACACAAAATGCCAGTGGATAATGCAGAGGTGTGAAACCACGACTCTCAAACCAGAGAACTAGAGAAAGACCAAAAGCTTACACACTACGCATCGAGCTGAGCTCTCAGTGAGAGCTTGTCACACACCTCCTGTGACCAGAGAACCCCCCCCACCACGCAGCAGAATTGACCTCCCCCACGACGCACTGACTCATCCAAACACGACAAAGGATTAGGTAGATATAAAATGAACATGAATGTAAACATGGAATGCATGCAGACCGGTATTCACAATATCACACCACTTAACCACTTGCCCATCCTGAGGTAATTTGACCCCCTTACCTTAACCAGGCCATTTTTGTGCACAACCATACGGTGCTGCGTTTAAATTTAACTGTCAAATTGCAGTGCGTGGTCATGCAGCGCTGCAACCCAAATGAAAATTTTACATCCTTTTTTTCCCACAGATAGAGGCTTTTTTTATGCGTGTGCGCGATTTTTATTTTTTGTGCTATAAAAAAAAAGACCGCCAATTTTGAGGAAAAAAAATATATTTTTGACTTTTTTGCTATTAAACACATTCAGGTATAAAAAAACAACATTAAAAACAAAGTTTCAGTTCCCCCAACAGTGTCAGAATGCCTTGCTGCAGACTCTGCATTACTAGTAAAATAAGTGTTATAAAAATCCAGTATCTTTTACCCCGCCATTTTGTAAATGCTATAACTTTCACGTAAAACCAATTTCATTTACATGGATTGGGATTTTTTTTTTTAGCAAACTACAAGTGCAGAAATACATTTTTGGCCTTAAATTATGACGAAATTTGATTTTTTACATTTTTTTTTTAACTGTACATGTGTAAAAGAAGAAAAAATGTACAAATACGAGCTTAGCAGGCGACACAGGTGCGCAAAATCACGTACAGTCAGGTCCATAAATATTGGTACATGGGACACCAAATTCTAACATTTAGTGGGCTCTAATACACCACCACAATGGATTTGAAATTAAAAGATGAACGATGATGTGCTTAAACTGCAGACTGTCTGCTTTAATCTGTGAGGGCGCCTCGCGTATTTACATTCCATACTCACAGTGCGAACGGTGTAGGAACTACAACAGTGTTGGCATATAGTGCATCCCACTTGTTAAGGGAACCAAAAGTAATGGAACAGGAATTAATAATCATGAAATCAAACTTTCCACATTTTTAATACGTTGGTTGCAAATCCTTTTGCAGTCCAATAAACAGCCTGAAGTCTGAGAATGCATAGACCATAGACCAGTCGCTGGGTGGTCATACCCTTGGTGATGCTCTGACCAGGCCTCTACTGCAACTGGTCATCAGTTACCTAGGCATGATTCTTGGGAAATTATTCCTTCAGTATTGTCTATCAGCAAGTGATAATGCATGCTCAATAGGAATTCAGGTCAGGTGTTTGACATTGGCCATTGCCATTACATTCCACATCCTTACCCTTTAAAAAAAACTCGTTTGGGTTGCTTTTGCAGTAATGCTTATGGGTCATATGTCCATGCTGCACTGTTGCAAGTAAGTGATCAATGAGTATCTGAAGGCATTTGGCTGAATTATTGATCCAGATAATATTGCCCGAAACACTACACAATTCATCCTGCTGCTTTTTGTCAGCAGTCACAAATCATCAATAAATTCCAATAGAACCGGTTCCATTGGACAGCCATACATGCCCACAGCCATGACAACTTACCAACCACCATGGCATCAACTTGAATGAGGGGGTTATGCTTTCGGATCATGAAGCTGTTCCTTTCCTTCTCCATATTCTTCTCTTCCCATCACTACTGATACAAGTTGATCTTTGGTCTCACTGTCCCATAGGATGTTGTTCCAGAACTGTGAAGGCAATTTTAGATGTCTATTTGGCACAACTCTAATCTGGCCATTCCATGTTTTGTGAGGCTCACCAATGGTTTACATCTTGTGGTAGAACCCCTCCTGTATACCACTCTGGTGAAGACTTCTCTTGATTGTTGACTTGACACACACATACACCTACCTCCAGGAGAAGAGTTCCATGATCTGGCTATAACTTTTGTGAAGGGGTGTTTTTCATCACGCAGGGAAAGAATTCTTCACGGTTTCATCCACCACAGTTGTTTTTCGTGGTCATCCGGGTCTTTTGGTGTTACTGAGCTCACCGTGCGTCTCCTTCTTTATAAGCATGTTCCAAAAACAGTTGTTTTGTCCACGCCTAAATGATTTTGCTATCTCTTCGCTCGGCGCGCGCGCGGTTAGTCTTTTTCACAGCTCTAACCTGCATTGGCATCCATTGCTTCACTGATAGTGACAGGCTCATTGGATTCTTCATCGTGAGAGTATGACTGCAACAGATTCCAAAAGCAAATAGCACACTTTTGAAATGAACTCTGGACCTTTTATTGCTCGATTGTATTTGGGCTTAATGAGGGGAATAAACACACACCTGGCCATGGAAAAAAACCACCCAAATGAAAAGCCAATTGTCCATTACTTTTGGTTCCCTTAACAAGTGGGAGGCATATAATGCAAAAAACTGTCGTGTAATTCCTACCTGATTTGGATGTAAATAAAATACCTCTCAAATTAAGAAGCTGACAGTCTGCAGTGAAAGCACATCTTGTGCGTTTTCATTTCACATCCATTGTGGTGGTGTATAAGGAGCCAAAAATGTTTAGAACTTCATGTTGAATGTCCCCCAATAATTTTAGGACCTGACTGTAATATATACGTGATTCGCACTCCTGCGGTTTTCACGCCCCCTCACAGTTACAGATACCCGTAGATTTCCCCGTATGTACACCACACCAGTATTCTCATGTAAACCCTTTGATTGCCAGGGAACAATGCCTCTCATACACAATAAACCTCCATTGCTAGTATAGTGTCTGAACGAATTCAATATCTTTGATCAGATCAGCCCAATCCAAAAAAATTCAAGCTTTGCCAAACCAATTCCACCCGCATGGGAAACCATTATGGTTACTGAATTTTAAAGTTTTTTTGAGCCTAACCATACTAAACCATGGGGCATTACTAAAAAAAAAAATAATTGTGGATTGTATTGTGGTCCCACACAGACCCGATTCATTGTAATGCCCATGTGTTTTCCCCCTGCTGCCAACGGCAAGGTAAAGATATGAGAGTATAATGGCGTTTAAAATGCAATTTCAATGAACAAACATACTGGTCATCCGTGGGGGGTGACCCTGAAATTAGACTGCTCCACCAAATTCGTCCCCTTGATAAATCACCTTAAACCAAAAATTTTGCAGATGTCTATACTTCGCCCCAGCAAAATATCTGCAATTGATTGAGTCATTAATTTTTTCTCTCTGCCTTGCATTCAAAAACACATATCTCCTAAGCAACTCGTGCCAGATTATGGGGTTTAAGAAGACCTTGTGAGAATGCTAGCAGGCAAAAACAATTAAGTTTTGGATTTTATGAGGGAAGGATAGTCACATTTGGATAG
The DNA here is from genome assembly GCA_951230385.1 of Staurois parvus. NCBI lineage: Eukaryota > Metazoa > Chordata > Amphibia > Anura > Ranidae > Staurois > Staurois parvus. The sequence continues at coordinate 15,041 of CATNWA010006469.1, forward strand.
CCCCCCCTGGGTGACGCCCAGACTAACATGGGGAGCTATTGGCAAGGTAGTTTGGGACTTTAGTGTCATCCTTTTTTCATATTGGGTACCACTGTATTACGTGGACCAATTTTTATTCAAGCATTAGCAACTATATAGACATTTGTACAATCTTGGACTTGTTGCATGTGACACTGTGCCAACCCTAATTCACTGGGCTAACACCCAACGGCATGTTAAATACCCAATCTTAGAAAGGGGGGGAAAAGCCTGCTTGAGAAATGAGTATGTCAATCAGCTGCACGTCCCGACTTGTTTATTTTGGACAGCCAACCGGTGTCATGCTCACAATATATTCATAAGTAGGTGTGTTGCAGTGCGGTTGGATGAGATTTTTCATCCGCAGTTAAAAAACAAGAGGCAATATATGCAGACGTCAACGGGGCCTGTGTGGGTGGCGCAGTGGGTTGATTGGCCCCTCTGCTTTAGTAATATATATATATATATATTATTGGCACCATTTACCATGTGTGCCCGAGCCAATTAGTAGATGGGTGGATGCAATGACAGTATATTCTAAATGGTGAGCTTACCACACACGTTTTTTCTGGCCAGGAGATAATCTTCTCTTATATTTCATTCAGCCCACTAGGCTGCATAAAAAAAAAAGAACGATCCCCCTAGCATATACACCAAACAAGGACCCCAGAGACGTACTGTTACATCACTATGGACTTTAGAGTGGATAATACCAGGATGATGCCTCATACAGCTATCATGCATCATCCTGGTGTGTTGTTTTTTTCTGACCAGCCATCGGCTTTATCATGTAAATGCAAATCCTAGTGGCTAATTAAGTTGCAGTATAGCTTATACAAGGCAGTAGGGAGAAAATGCCCCCCTCCCCCGCTGCCTTCCATGGTCTATTTGGGCAGTCCAGTGGCATTGGGGGGGACTGAGAATGCAGCCAGTGTTTCTGCCAGGAGTGACTGGAACATAGAGCTGATTGGAGGACAGGTAAGGTGCATGATAGTCCCCCCCACCCCCCTAAGAAATTCGTAAGCTATGAGCATTTAATCACTACAGACGATACAAACAAGCCTCCATTTGATAAATCTGGGGAAAGCATCAGATCACACCGATCTTGGTGGAGATAGGATCATTGTTAAGTGAATAGGAGATATCTCGCGCTCGTCTGATATGAGTACTCCACACAGGTTTCTCAAAAATAAAATATATGAACAATGGCCCATTTGAAGTATCCCACCCTCCCAGCGGCGCCATATTCCTGCATTGCCTTGTGATTAGCAATTAAATGGTGAAATTAACCATGGGACAGTCTGAAAAATAATTATTAATAAATCAAAACCTCTCTCCTACGTTAAAAAAAGAGCACCCTCACCCCACCTCGCACGTGTGCACCTGCGGTGCTGGTGAACAGTTTTGACCCTGTGCCCAGTATTGTAGAACAGTATGGTTGGCACCATGCATTGAGAGGTCTCTTCACTGTGAACGTCAGATCAAGGGCCAATAAAGTGCAAGTTAATTCCAGCACTAGAACCTCCTCTGTAAATCTAAAAATGGTAGCTTGTAAAGGCTTTTAAAAATGCGTTGCCTATTGAAATATATAAAAATTGGAATGCTGTTTGTCACCAATAGTGCACGGTGCGATGCTCAGTTTTAAAAGCATGTCATGTTTGGTATCTATATGCCGGGGACATATAACCATTCATCTTTTATATCTTACCAAATTAATTGGCCATAATATATGTGTGTTTTGTGCAATTGAAAGTAAAAAAAGTGTATTTTTTTTTCAGAAACATTATGAGTTGAAAAATCACTGCATGAGTACCTATGGTGACAATTTTGCAGCACCTACCATTTTATTCACTAGGGTGTCCTTGCTTTAAAAAAATATATAATGTTTGGGGGTTCAAAGTAATTTCCTATCAAAAAATACAGAATTTTTTCATTTGTGAACAAAAAGTCTGTCAGAAAAGGCTTCGGTCTTCAGGTGGTTAAGTCACAAATGATTTATTGCTCACACATGCCATGGTTATATGTGGAATTACTCCCCAAAATACATTCTGCTACTTCTCCCGAGTATGGGGGTACCGCATGTGAGAGACTTTTGGAAGCTTTTGGCAAATGAAGAAAGAAAACAAAAACATATTTTCTCCTTTTTTTTTATTTCAAAACCTTGTGAGAAAAAATTAGATCTGCAAAATACTCATAATGCCTGTTTTTAAATTCCTTGGGGTGTCTACTTTCCAACAAGGGGTCCTTTGGGGGGGGGGGGATTCTATCCTGGCATTTCAGGGCCTCTGAAATTGTGATAGGTAGTGAGGAAGTGAAATGAGGAAGTTACGCACCTTCAGGCTTTAAAAGTGGTCATTGGATATCAGGCTCCTGTATGTGGCTAGGCTCCCAAAAAGTCTCACACATGTGGTGTCCCCATACTTGTTAGAAGTAGCAGAATGTATTTTGGGGTGTAATTCCACATATACCCATGGCTTGTGTGAGCAATATATCATTTAATTGACAACTTTGTGTAAAAAAAATATAAAAGATTTGTTTGTCATTTTCCAAAAATGTAAAAAAAAATAAATCTTCCATGATCTCAATGTGTCTCTCAGCAGATAGCTTAGGGTGTCTACTTTCCGAAAGGGGGTCATTTTGGGGTGTTTGTACTGTCCTGGTATTTTTAGCACCTCAAGAAATGTGATGGGCGGTCAGAAAGTAAAAGCTGTGTAAATTCCATTATCTATACCGGGTGTCGGCAACCCGCGGCTCCAGAGCCGCATGCGGCTCTTTTTCATCTTTGCTGCGGCTCCAGAGCACACACTGCCCACCAGGTGACAGACAATAGGGTTTCAGTGGTCGGCAAGCCGCGGATCGCAAGCCACATGCGGCTCTTCTGTGTGCCGGGCGCCCGCTCCCCTCCCTCTCTCTCGGGCGGCCGCCTCAAAAGTCAGGACTCTTTTAATCCGGCCCGCGGAGCGTGGAACATTGGCTGTCAGGATGTAGGCGGGGCAGCCAGGATGTAGGCGGGGCAGCGTGACGAACTCCTCTCCTCTCACAGTCCGCCCTGAAGACCGGAACACAGCGTGAGACAATATGGGGAATGAATTACTAATAGGGGGGGTGAATTACTATAGGGGGGATGAATTACTATGGGGGGGATGAATTACTATAGGGGGGGATGAATTACTATGGGGGATGAATTACTATATGGGGGATGAATTACTATGGGGGGGATGAATTACTATGGGGGATGAATTACTATATGGGGGGATGAATTACTATGTGGGGGATGAATTACTATGTGGGGGATGAATTACTATATGGGGGATGAATTACTATGGGGGATGAATTACTATATGGGGGGATGAATTACTATGTGGGGGATGAATTACTATGTGGGGGATGAATTACTATGGGGGATGAATTACTATATGGGGGATGAATTACGATGTGGGGGATGAATTACGATGTGGGGGATGAATTACTATATGGGGGATGAATTACTATGTAAGGGATGAATTACTATGGGGGATGAATTACTATGTGGGGGATGAATTACTATGGGGGATGAATTACTATATGGGGGATGAATTACTATATGGGGGATGAATTACTATGGGGGATGAATTACTATATGGGGGATGAATTACTATGGGGGATGAATTACTATATGGGGGATGAATTACTACATGGGGGATGAATTACTATGGGGATGAATTACTACGTGGGGGATGAATTACTACATGGGGGATGAATTACTACATGGGGGATGAATTACTATATGGGGGATGAATTACTATGGGGGATGAATTACTATATGGGGGATGAATTACTATGGGGGATGAATTACTATATGGGGGATGAATTACTATATGGGGGATGAATTACTATACGGCGTAGCTACTCAACATGGTTCAGTTCCGCCTCGCCACGAGTACAGTGCCTGGTGACGTCAGGCCTCCTGTGTGCGAGGGGGAGGAGTGACAGAGCCGAAACCAGCGTGAGCTAGCGTTGCATGAGCGTGAAGAAGAACACAGCACTGCGCGGGAGTGAAGAACAAAAAAAGGTAAGTTAATTTAACGTTTTCTATGAAAAGTAGTTCTGAGGGGGGGGGTTAAAAAAATATTAATAGAAAAGTGACAATAATATAATAATGTATTTATAATTTGGATTACATTGGGCCCTCATATTTACCGAAGGCTATGATTGTGATTATGACGATACACTGTGGCCCTGATTAACCCTTTGCTTACTGGGCCCTTAAACCCCCTTCATGACCAGAGCGCTTTTTGCGATTTGTCGCTGCGTCACTTTTAACTAACAATTGCGTGATCGTGCGACGTTATACCCAAACAAAATTGGCGTTCTTTTTTTTCAAACAAATAGAGCTTTTTTTGGTGGTATTTGATCATCTCTGAGGTTTTTATTTTTTTACGCTATAAACCAAAAAAGAGCGACAATTTGTTTTAAATGTTGCAATGGTTTTGCGGCTCCCAGTCTTTTTTTTCCCTTCGGAAACGGGTCCAAGTGGCTCTTTATGTCTTAAAAGTTGCAGACCCCTGATCTATACCATAGTTTGTAGACGCTATAACTTTCACACAAAGCAATCAATATACACTTATTGGGATTTTTTTTTACCAAAAACATGTAGCAGAATACATTTTGGTCTAAATTTATGATGGAATTTGAGTTTTTTGGATATTTTTTATGACAAAAATGAGAAAATATAATTTTTTTTCTAAATGTTTGGTCTTTTTATGTTTATAGCGAGAAAAAATAAAAAGCGCACAGGTGATCAAATACCACCAAAAGAAAGCTCTATTTGTGTGAAAAAAGGACATAAATTTCATTTATGTACAATATTGCATGACCGTGCAATTGTCAGTTAATCTAGTGCAGCACTGTATAGCAAAAAATGGTGTAAATTGCAGTATCTATACCATAGTTTGTAGACGCTATAACGTTCACACAAAGCAATAAATATACACTTATTGGGATTTTTTTACCAAAGACATGGAGCAGAATACATTTCTGGCCTAAATTTATAACTAACTTTGAGTTTACTATACATTATTTATAGCCAAAAGTAAAAAATATTGTTTTTTCTTTTACATTTTTTGTCTTTTTTGTTTATAGCGCAAAAAATTAAAAAGCACGCAGGTGATAAAATACCACTGAAAGAAATCTCTATTTGTGTGAAAAAAATTACTTAAATTTCGTTTGGGTGCAGCATTGCATGACACCGCAATTACCAGTTGAAATAGTGCAGAGCCGAATAACAAAAAAAGGCCTGGTCAGGAAGGGGGGTAAATCCTCAGGAGGGCAAGTGGTTAAAGTGTTACTAAACCCACAACAGTAAAATCAGTCTGTATATGCAGTAAAGCTTGCTTGTTATACTCACTGTGGAACCTAAGGGGTTAATCCTCTGCATTGTGTAAAAAGGCTATTTGATCCTTTCTTCTCTGCCCCTCCTCTTGCTGAAATGACCACGTGATACAGACTGAACCCGTGATCACATGCACATGCTCATTTTGGTGTGTATTGCTAGAGAGGTTTTTTTGTTTTGGGGAGGGTACATGTGTTCAGCACAGGGCCAATGAGCACTGTCCAGACAGAGGGTCAGAGGTTTCACATCCTCCTAGAGCAGAAAGAAAACTCCTCCTACAAGCTTTAACCAGAGCTCTGCTGAAGTCACAAGACTGCTCTAACTGCTGATAAGAAAAGGTATTTAGCAGTTCATACAGTATTTACTAAAATAATTGCATGTCCATGTTGTGTGTACCGTAATAGACCAGATATTGTGAATGCAGGATCTGGGGTTTAGTATCACTTTAATGCATTCCTTACCACACTATCTGTATCTATGGACACAGGCAGTGCGGTTCGAGATCAAGCCCACAGGTGTGCTAAAATAGGTTAATCACAATTCATTCCTGATTTAGCAAGGGGGCGGGCAACAACTTTTTCACATAGGGCCAGACAGGTTTGGACAACTTTTTCAATTAAATACATTTTTCATTTAAAAATTGCATTTTGTATTTACTCGGGTTATCTTTGTGTATGTGTGTGTATATAATACGGCTATATATAAAAATAGACAAATTGAAAGTCATTAACAAGTCCAATTGATGTGTGATGATCCAATCATCCTAGTGGGAGTACTTAGTCATGCACGTTGCGATGTGATCCACAAATGAAAAAGCCACCACCAAGTGAAATAAAACAGGCGCCTCTTACCAGAAGTAGTAGACCTTAAAGCGGTTGGAAAGGCTCAAGGTTTTTTTACCTTCATGTATTTTTTGTGCTAGCTTGCAGTTTTTATAGGGTTTGGTTATTATTGCTACATAGTGTATATTCTGAGAAAGATTGCTTAACCTCCCTAGCGGTATGATTATTCCGATTTTTGGTGCTGAAAGCGGTACCATTATTCTGCATGGAAATATGTAGCTTTTTTATTGTAGGCTGTAATTAGAGATGAGCGAATCGAAGTAGGCGAAGTGGAATTCGTTTCGAATATTAGGAAAATTTCGCACCGAATCCGAAAAATTAGCAGACTTCGGATGCGCGAATCGAAATTTTTCCTAAAATGGCGGCGACATGTGCGGCGACGGAGCGGGGATCTCTGGGAAGGCGCGCAGACAAGGCGCGCTGACCCATAATGCATTCATTCATGACATGTGATCGCATTAGCCAATCAGCAGCCAGCCAGCCAGCACTGTGTAATGGTCGAGCTATAAATTGCGGCCATTTTAGAATTCTCCATTAGCCTCCAGTCATTCAAGAGAGGCAGACGTGTCTGTGTAAAAGAATCGTTACTTAGGGACACAGAACCGTTACTTAGGGACACAGATCCGTTACTTAGGGACACAGAACTGTTACTTAGGGACACAGAACCGTTACTTAGGGACACAGAACCGTTACTTAGGGCCACAGAATCGTTACTTAGGGACACAGAACCGTTACTTAGGGCCACAGAATCGTTACTTAGGGACACAGAAAACCGTTACTTAGGGCCACAGAATCGTTACTTAGGGACACAGATCTGTTACTTAGGGACACAGATCCGTTACTTAGGGACACAGAACCGTTACTTAGGGACACAGATCCGTTACTTAGGGACACAGAACCGTTACTTAGGGCCACAAAATCGTTACTTAGGGGACACAGAACCGTTACTTAGGGCCACAGAACCGTTACTTAGGGCCACAGAACCGTTACTTAGGGACACAGAACCGTTACTTAGGGCCACAGAATCGTTACTTAGGGCCACAGAACCGTTACTTAGGGCCACAGAACCGTTACTTAGGGACACACAATCGTTACTTAGGGACACAGAACCGTTACTTAGGGACACAGAACCGTTACTTAGGGACACAGAACCGTTACTTAGGGACACAGATTTGTTACTCAGGGACGGACACAGAATTGTTACTCAGGGACAGACACAGAATTGTTACTCAGGGACAGACACAGAATTGTTACTGAGGGACACAGAATTGTTACTGAGGGACACAGAATTGTTACTCAGGGACAGACACAGAATTGTTACTCAGGAACAGACACAGAATTGTTACTCAGGGACAGACACAGAATTGTTACTGAGGGACACAGAATTGTTACTGAGGGACACAGAATTGTTACTCAGGGACAGACACAGAATTGTTACTGAGGGACACAGAATTGTTACTGAGGGACACAGAATTGTTACTCAGGGACAGACACAGAATTGTTACTGAGGGACACAGAATTGTTACTCAGGGACACAATTGTTACTCAGGGGACACATAATTGTTACTCAGGGACACAGAATTGTTACTCAGGGACAGACACAGAATTGTTACTGAGGGACACAGAATTGTTACTGAGGGACACAGAATTGTTACTCAGGGACACAGAATTGTTACTCAGGGACAGACACAGAATTGTTACTGAGGGACACAGAATTGTTACTGAGGGACACAGAATTGTTACTCAGGGACAGACACAGAATTATTACTGAGGGACACAGAATTGTTACTCAGGGACACAAATTGTTACTCAGGGACACAGAATTGTTACTCAGGGACACAGAATTGTTACTCAGGGACAGACACATAATTGTTACTGAGGGACACAGAATTGTTACTGAGGGACACAGAATTGTTACTCAGGGACACAGAATTGTTACTCAGGGACAGATAAAGAATTGTTACTGAGGGACACAGAATTGTTACTGAGGGACACAGAATTGTTACTCAGGGACAGACACAGAATTGTTACTGAGGGACACAGAATTGTTACTCAGGGACACAGAATTGTTACTCAGGGACAGACACATAATTGTTACTGAGGGACGCAGAATTGTTACTGAGGGACACAGAATTGTTACTCAGGGACAGACACAGAATTGTTACTGAGGGACACAGAATTGTTACTCAGGGATACAATTGTTACTCAGGGACACAGAATTGTTACTCAGGGACACAGAATTGTTACTCAGGGACAGACACAGAATTGTTACTGAGGGACACAGAATTGTTACTGAGGGACACAGAATTGTTACTCAGGGACAGACACAGAATTGTTACTGAGGGACACAGAATTGTTACTCAGGGATACAATTGTTACTCAGGGACACAGAATTGTTACTCAGGGACACAGAATTGTTACTCAGGGACAGACACATAATTGTTACTGAGGGACACAGAATTGTTACTGAGGACACACAGAATTGTTACTGAGGGACACAGAATTGTTACTCAGGGACACAGAATTGTTACTCAGGGACAGACACAGAATTGTTACTGAGGGACACAGAATTGTTACTGAGAGACACAGAATTGTTACTCAGGGACAGACACAGAATTGTTACTGAGGGACACAGAATTGTTACTCAGGGATACAATTGTTACTCAGGGACACAGAATTGTTACTCAGGGACACAGAATTGTTACTCAGGGACAGACACAGAATTGTTACTGAGGGACACAGAATTGTTACTGAGGGACACAGAATTGTTACTCAGGGACAGACACAGAATTGTTACTGAGGGACACAGAATTGTTACTTAGGGATACAATTGTTACTCAGGGACACAGAATTGTTACTCAGGGACACAGAATTGTTACTCAGGGACAGACACATAATTGTTACTGAGGGACACAGAATTGTTACTGAGGGACACAGAATTGTTACTGAGGGGCACAGAATTGTTACTCAGGGACAGACACATAATTGTTACTGAGGGACACAGAATTGTTACTGAGGGACACAGAATTGTTACTCAGGGACACAGAATTGTTACTCAGGGACAGACACAGAATTGTTACTGAGGGACACAGAAATTGTTACTGAGGGACACAGAATTGTTACTCAGGGACACAGAATTGTTACTCAGGGACAGACACAGAATTGTTACTGAGGGACACAGAATTGTTACTGAGGGACACAGAATTGTTACTCAGGGACACAGAATCGTTGAATTAAAGAGTATGTCAGACAACACGCAGAGGAGTGGCAGAGGAGGCAATGTTTTAGGAGCGAGCAGACGTGGCAGCAGAGGAAGGGGTCGAGGCAGCACTAGTCGCAGCCAGAGGCCAGTGCTCCCGGTGTCATCCAGCGGTCGTGTCTCCACCGACAACCCTGCCATCATCGATTGGTTGGCTCGGTCGTCTTCCTCTTCCCAGGTCACCTCTGACACCTACAGCCAACGGTCGGTGTGTACATCAGACACAACCGTTAGTTGGCATGGCCCGGGAGCAAGCCCACTGAAATCACGTGTCCTCTACCTGTGTAAGGGACCACCAGGCGGTACCACTAGCACTCCACTGGCCAGGCGTCCCCAGCGCACGGTATCTAAGCCCCAGGGTACGTGTTCACCAGAGCCCCTGATGGTGGGGATGGACTTGAAGTACCCCGAGACCAGGTCGTGGCTACTGAGCACGCCCGTCAGTGGTAGCGGTATTCGCCAGGGGCTCCCGCAGGGAAGAGCCTGATGTGAGGAGGTCGGCTGATCCCGTCGGGATGGGATGGATGGATGGCTGAGCAAGTGCGGGGTCAAACGGGCCGGGTCGGTAACAGTGGGGACGGAGCAGTACAAGGCAGCGGGCAGAGAGTAGTCGGGTCACACGCCAGGTCAGCAACGGAAGGTCAGATCCAAACAGGGGCATTCAGGAGAGAGGTCAGGCAAAGCAAGGGTCTGGGCAGGAGAAGGCAACAAGGTCAGGTATAATCCGGGTCAATAACTTACTAGAACAGGTTCGCAGATACAGGATACAAGGGAAGACCAGAAGGCACTGAATGACAGCTCAGGGCCGTTTAAATATCCCGCCCTGCGCTGCCATTGGTGCCACGCGCGCGCGCCCGCGGTCCCCACTGCGCATGCGCGAACTCCCTCCCTCGCCGCGGACGGCCAGGTCTCAGTGCCCGCATTCTGACACGGAGCGGTGCACTGCGCCTGCGCCGAGCCCGTCGCAGCGGGGATTCCTGACATTGCCCCCCCCCCTACGGGCAACCTCTGGGTGCCCACCCGATTTCTCCACCACGGGTGATCACGAAGGAACCTCCGGACAAGTCGGGGTGCATGGACATTACGGGCTGGTTCCCATGAATTATCCTCAGGGCCATAGCCCTTCCATTTAATAAAAAATTGGGTCTGACCCCCCCTCCTTCGGCACTTCAGGATTGATTCCACCTCAAATTCTCTTCACCTTCGACCGTTATGGCCTCCGGAGTTCGAGATTCTCGTTCTGGGAAGGCATCGGGGATTACTGGTTTCAGCAAGGACACATGGAAGACCGGGTGTATCTTGAGTGTGTCAGGGAGGACAAGTTCGTATGCCACCTCATTGACCGCCCGCTTTATGCAAAAGGGGCCTATGAACTTTGGTCCTAATTTCTTTGATGGACATAGCATTTTCAAGTTCGTTGTTGCCAACCACACTTTATCCCCGGGCTGCAGCACCAGGTCCCCTCTTCGTCTTTTGTTAAACGCCTTCTTGTAGTCCTCCTGGGGCCCGAGCAATAGCCTCCTGTAGTATCTTATTGTTGGAGGAGAAGAAAGCTAGCGTGTCCTGTGTCGCCGGAACTGGGCATTCAGGGACCAAGTCAGGGAGAAAGACAGGGTGAAATCCGTAGTTTGAAAAAAACGGTGATTGCCCTGTTGCAGAATGGTTGGCGTTGTTGTACGCGAACTCCGCCAGGGGTAGGAGTGGTAGCCAATTATCCTGTAGGAAGGATGTGTAGCAACGCAGGTACTGTTCTAGGGTCTGGTTGGTCCTCTCGGTCTGTCCATTGGTCTGGGGGTGGAACGCAGAGGAGAGGGATAATTTGATATCCAAGGCCTTACACAGTGCCCTCCAAAATTTAGACGTGAATTGGACCCCTCGATCCGAGACGATGTCCTCCGGAATTCCATGTAGTCTTATAACTTCCTGGATAAAAATTCGCGCAGTCTCGGCTGCTGACGGAGTCTTCTTTAACGGTAAAAAAAAGTGAGCCATTTTCGATAACCGATCAATGACTACGAGGATCGCGGTGTGTGGTCTTGAGACGGGGGGAGCTCGACTATAAAGTCCATTGCGATCCTTTGCCAAGGTCGCTCGGGGATCGGCAAGGGCCGCAGCAGCCCCCAGGCCTTGTTCCTTGATGGCTTGTTCTTCTGACAGATGGTGCAAGATTTTACGTAGAGAGCCTGCAATCCTTGGCCATGTTTGGCCACCAAAAGGAACGTTGGAGAAGTTCCAGGGTCTTCGCTGGGCCAAAGTGTCCCACCATTGGATGGTCATGACACTGCCCCAAGACAAGGGTTCGGACCTCTTCGGGTACCATGATCAATCCTTCCTTCCAGAGGAGTCCCCCCTTATTTTGGAGGGGTACCCCAGCTGGGGTCACTGTGGTCGTGGATGCATCCATTAGTTTGGACCGAAGGTCAGTTTGGAGAGCCAAGAAATTCCCTGAGGACAGAATAGTATCAGGTACCGGTTCTTCTTTGGAGTCTTCGAACATGCGTTGATAGCGCATCGGGGTTTTGTATTTTTGGACCCTGGCCTGTAAGTGATATGGAATATGAATCTGGAGAAAAACAGTGCCCATCTTGCCTGCCGCGGACGTAACCGTTTTTGGCAGTCCTCAGGTACTCGAGGTTTTTATGATCAGTGAAGATCAAGATGGGGTGTGAGGCCCCTTCCAGCAAGTACCTCCATTCTTCCAGTGCCGTTTTGATGGCTAACAACTCCCGATCACCAATATCGTAGTTCTTTCGGCTGGGGTGAGCTTCCTCGAGAAGAACGCTATGGGGTGGAGTAATTCTTTGGTGCCTTTTCTCTGGGACAGGATGGAACCCACCGCATTCTCAGATGCGTCTACCTCCAGTACGTAGGGCAGGGAAGCGTCTGGATGGCCCAAAATGGGTGCCGTGGTAAATAGTTTTTTCAAGGCCTCAAAGGCTTCCTGAGCCTCCGGCGTCCATCTGAAGCGGGTTCCAAGTTTGGTTAGCTGAGTTATGGGGAGGACCAGACCCGAGAAGTTCCTAATGAATTTCCGATAGAAATTCGCAAAGCCTATAAAGCGCTGGATGCCCTTTTTGTCTGTGGGCACAGGCCAATCCAAAATTGCAGAGACCTTCTGAGGGTCCATTGCGAATCCCGTGGTGGAGATAATCAACCCCAGAAACGCGATGCTGGACTGCTCGAAACTGCACTTATCTGCTTTGGCGTATAACCCATGCTGGCGCAATCGACCCAAAACCTTTGTCACGTGTATTCTGTGATCCTCCAGAGAGGATGAGAAGATCAGTATATCGTCTAGGTAAACTATTACAAAAACGTCAAGGTAATCCCGGAAAATGTCGTTTACAAAATGTTGGAATGTGGCTGGGGCATTGCACAGTCCAAATGGCATTACCAGATATTCGAAATGCCCAAACCGGGTACGAAATGCTGTCTTCCACTCATCCCTTCCCTTATGCGAACCAAGTTGTAGGCCCCCCTGAGATCTAGTTTAGTAAATATTGTCGCAGCCTTCAGGCTCTGAAATAATTCGGGTACCAATGGCAGAGGGTAACGATTTTTAATCGTGACTCTGTTCAGTTCACGATAGTCAATGCAGGGTCGCAGAGATTTGTCTTTTTTCTCTACAAAGAAGATCCCCGCTCCGGCTGGTGAAGTAGAGGCACGGATGAACCCCCTTCTGGAGACTGTCCTCTATGTATTCCTTCAGGGCCCCCCCAATTCTAGCTCAGACAGGGGAAAAATCCGTCCAAAAGGGATCTCGGAGCCGGGCAACAGATCAATTGGACAGTCATACGGGCGGTGGGGGGGCAAGGTGTCTGCCCCCCGTTTACTGAATACATCTAAGAATTCGTGGTATGCTGCGGGAATAACCTGTTTTCAGGTCGGAGTCTCCCTCGGAGCACAGGAGGACCTGGGGGGCTGCAGAGCCCGCAGTGTGACAGTGTTCCTGACAATACAGGGACGGGAACAAGATAGACCCGGTTTCCCAGTCAATTTGGGGGGTTTTGGGCCCGCAACCAAGGGAGTCCCAAAATGACTGGAAAAAGAGTGGTGACGCAATGGCATCTAGGCGGAGGAATTCCTGATGCTGGTTAGCAATGGTAGTGGCGATAGGGGGAGTTTCCTGGTTAACTACTCCTGACTTTATCTGGGAGCCATCTGCCAGAAATATGGTAAAGCCCCGTTTTCTGGCTGGAGGGGAATCCCCTGCTGATGAGCAAAATCTAAATCCAGGAAACAACTGCATGCCCCTGAATCAACTATGGCCGTCACCTCCACGGTCCTTTCTGGAAGCTGAAAGGAGAGGGGCACCACTAAGTATTGGGACGGACTGACCTTGCCAATAGCCAGAGAAGAAAAAAAGAGGTGCACTTACTCATTTTCTAAGGGCAGGATCGTACCATATGATCGGCTTTCACCGCAGTAGAAGCAGAGGTTCAGAGAGCGTCTCCGCTGGCGTTCTTCTGGCGATAATTTAGGCCGAGCCAGGCCTAGTTGCATTGGTTCCTGCGCATCTCCTGGAAGTGGGTTCTGGATCTTTGTTCTGGTTTGTTGGCTGGGGCCTGGAATTGGACCCATGCATTTCCGTGACCCTGACCGGACCTCTCCAACCTGCGTTCCCGCAGTCTACGGTCTATTTGAGAATCGTCAGGGCTATTAGGTCTTCTAGTGACTCGGGAACCCCCACTCGGGCCAGCTCATCCTTCAAGGGCTCTGACAGACCCATACGGAACTGGTGTCCGCAACGCGAACTCGTTCCAGCGTGTGTCCCCCATCCAACACCTAAATTCAGAGGCGTATTCTTCTGCCGCCCGGCGGCCCTGTCGAAGCGTGGATAACATTGCTTCAGCAGAGGCTGCCCGCTGTGGATCATCATAAAGGATATGGCCATAGCTTCAAAAAAAACCGCTGACCGTTCCCAGGTGAGGGTCATGGTTTGCCCTTAACCGATGGGCCCAATCTTGGGGTTCACCCTGCAATAGTGAAATTAAAAATCCCACTTTCACTGATTCCGTTAGGAAGGTGCGGGGTTGCAATTCAAAAAACAGGAGGCAGGAATCCCGAAAAGACCTGAAGCGTGTTCGGTCCCCGTGAAAACGCTCAGGCAGTGGTACTCGGGGTTCCACCCTCGGTAGAGGAGCAGAGGCCCCTGAAGCTGGCCCCAGAGCTTCTTCCACCGGGGGGAGCGGAAACAGGGGCCTGTGGAGCAGGCCAGATGCAGAGCGGGTCTGGAAACGGTTTTTCCAGGTGCGTGCATTTGTCCTGCAAGGTTTGCCACAGCCTGTGTCAGGGCTGATAGGTGCCTGCAAATATCTCCCAGCGGGGCTGACCCTCCTCCAGGCTCAGTCATGGCCTTCTGGTACTGTAAGGGACCACCAGGCGGTACCACTAGCACTCCACTGGCCAGGCGTCCCCAGCGCACGGTATCTAAGCCCCAGGGTACGTGTTCACCAGAGCCCCTGATGGTTGGGGATGGACTTGAAGTACCCCGAGACCAGGTCGTGGCTACTGAGCACGCACCCGTCAGTGGTGGTGGTAGCGGTATTCGCCAGGGGCTCCCGCAGGGAGAGAGCCTGATGTGAGGAGGTCGGGTGATCCCGTCGGGATGGATGGATGGCTGAGCAAGTGCGGGGTCAAACGGGCCGGGTCGGTAACAGTGGGGGACGGAGCAGTACAAGGCAGCGGGCAGAGAGTAGTCGGGTCACACGCCAGGTCAGCAACGGTCGAAGGTCAGATCCAAACAGGGGCATTCAGGAGAGAGGTCAGGCAAAGCAAGGGTCTGGGCAGGAGAAGGCAACAAGGTCAGGTATAATCCGGGTCAATAACTTACTAGAACAGGTTCGCAGATACAGGATACAAAGGGAGACCAGAAGGCACTTTGAATGACAGCTCAGGGCCGTTTAAATATCCCGCCCTGCGCTGCCATTGGTGCCACGCGCGGCGCGCCCGCGGTCCCCACTGCGCATGCGCGAACTCCCTCGC
Source organism: Staurois parvus (assembly GCA_951230385.1). Lineage (NCBI taxonomy): Eukaryota > Metazoa > Chordata > Amphibia > Anura > Ranidae > Staurois > Staurois parvus. The sequence goes on from CATNWA010006469.1 coordinate 30,516, forward strand.
CGCGGACGGCCAGGTCTCAGTGCCCGCATTCTGACAAGGAGCGGTGCACTGCGCCCTGCGCCGAGCCCGTCGCAGCGGGGATTCCCTGACATTCTGCCCCTGTCCTTTGCTGTTCCCTCACCAAGCGAAGTATCGCATGCTGTGGGCTCAGCCCCACTGTACAGTGAGGAAGAGCTAACAGAGGGCGGTCAGGAACGGGGGGGAGACATCCGCCTCTTCAGCAGCCAGGCGAAGAAGTACTGGCGAGAAGAGTGGCTCGGTAGCCAGTCTAGAGACAGGTCTGTCTCCTGACCCACACGCAGCCGAGGGGGCTAGTAGTGAGGCGGAGACCCTAATTGATGATGAGGAGGCTGATCGCACTTGGCAGCCTCGTCGTCATCAGGCAATTTCTTCCGCATCATCAGGAGAAGAGGGTGCCAGCTTGGCAGCGAGCAAAACAGTCGGTGGGTTGCCCAGGAGGCAGCAGGGTCGCAGCTAGTGTCAGTGGAGGCAAACGGCCACGGAGTAGAGCACCAGCTCCACTGCAGCCTACCACCACGGCCAGTAGTGGTGCCGGTGTGCACGGAGGAAGTAGTAAGTCCAGCCAGTGAGGAGTAGCGGGGGCAAAGTTTCCTACTCGGCGGTGTGGGCAATTTTTCCTCAAGCCGCCCGCGAGGAAGTAAACGTAGCCGTATGTCGACTATGTGGCCAGAAAGTCAAGCGTGGCCAGGGGGCCCATGTTGGGACTACAGCGTTGCGTCAGCATATGCAGCGTCGCCATTTCGCCATTTGGTGGCCTGGGAAAACCGTGATAAAGATACGGCGGTTCTGCCTGCCCCAGCCCCCGCTCCATCACCCGCTCCGTTACTTGCTCCGTCACCCGACGACGTCAATCGCCCTCTATCAGCCAGTCAAGGCTCCAACACCTCTGCTGAGGGGAGTTGTCGCTCGTTGGCATCTTCCGCTCGTTCAGATGCTCCTTCTCCTGCTACTCCTCTTCACGGATTCCGTCAGCAGTCTCTTTCTTGGAATCCGTTTCCAAGAGACAACAGTTTGCGAGCACGCACCCGACGGTGCAAAAGCTGAACGTCTCTCCTGTCCAAGTTGCTGGTGCTGCAGTCCCTCCCCTTTCCAAGTGGTGGACTCAGCACCTTTCCGAGAAATGATGGCTTGTGCCGCGCCGCGGGTGGAGAGTGCCAAGCCGGCATTTCTTCGCCAAAAAGGCAGTGCCAGCCCTGCATTCACATGCAGAAGAGATGGTGGGCCAGACTTTGACCATGTCGGTCTCTGCCAAAGTGCACGGCAGCGCCGACGTGTGGAGCTGTAACTACGGTCAGGGGACAGTACATGTCATTTACGGCCCACTGGGTGAACGTGGTGCCGGCACAGCCGCACCAGCAACTTGGACAGGTCACGACGCTTTTGCCTCCACGTTTGCACGTCCTTGGTCCAGCAAAGATGTCCGCCTCTACCACCTCTTCTTCCGCCGTGTCCTCAGCCGCCACCCCCGTGCCAAGTCCCATTACCCGACGGCATATCACATGTGCAGGGCGCAACGGTGTCACGCTGTGCTGCACCTGGTATGCCTTGGCGAACGTAGTCACACAGGGGGAGGAACTTCTGAGTGTAATGAACAGAGAAATCGACAGATGGCTGTCTCCACGCAAACTGAAAATCGGAACCATGTTGACCGACAACGGAAAGAACATGGTGTCTGCTCTGCGTCAAGGAAGGTTGTGCCATGCGCCATGCATGGCTCACGTGTTCAATCTGGTTGTCAAGCGGTTCCTAAAATCCACCATCCCACTGCAAGACATCCTTAAAATGTCACGTAAACTTTGCATGCATTTCAGCCATTCCTACACCGCAAAGCACACCCTCCTTGAGCTGCAGCGGCAGAACGGAATTCCACAGCATCGCCTGATCTGCGACGTTGCAACAAGGTGGAATTCAACCCTACACATGTTAGACCGCCTTTTACGAACAGCAAAAGGCCATCACCGATTTCCTGATGTTACAAGCGGATAAAGGTACTCCCCTGTGTAACTTCGATGTCAGCCATTGGCAGCTCATGCGTGACACCTGCCGCTTGCTCAGGCCCTTTGAGGAGGGCCACGCTATTCGTGAGTCGTCAGGACTATGGGATGAACGACGTCATTCCTCTGTTGCATGTCCTGGAACAAATGCTGTTAACAATGGCTGGTCAGGGTGCGGTAGACGTGGCGCACAGATCTCAACGCCACATGACCCCTGTGGGGGCAGGGACAGGAAGAAGAGGAGGAGGTAGAGGAGGACATTGGTGCTCAGGAATTATTGAGTGAAATGGGTGGTTTTTCCACTCAGCGGACAGGAGTGGAGGAGCAGGAGCATCTGGTAGAGAGGAGGAGGAGGAGACAGAGGACCCAGACGCACCGTGGCAGTATGCTGTGGAGATGGAGGCAGGGAGTCCCTCGCATTCCTTGGCACAAATGGCCCATAGCATGCTCGGTTGCTTGCGTAGCGACAGCAGAATAATAACCATCAGACAGAGGGATGACTTTTGGCTGTGTCCACCTTGTTGGACCCTCGCTACCGTTCCAAAATGGTGGCCTTTTTCACACACTGCTGAGAGGGAGGCCAAAATAACGTACTATAAAAAACCACCTATGTAGTCAGTTGGTCTCTGCCTTTGTGCGCCAACGTCCATCCTCAGACACTGTGGGCCCTGTGCGCTCGTGTTCCGCTGCCATGGCAGCAGGGGAGGGGTGGGGTGGTAGGAGCAGTGTGGCAGCTCCACCAGCAGCGGCTGCCTCAGTCTGCAGTCGATGATGAGTAGCTTTCTTCACCAGCGCAGTGAGGAAACTACTAACCAGCCGCAGCAGCAGCAGCATCAGGTGGACCTGGAGCAGGAGCTCAAACAACAGGCTTGGGCCTACTTGGACAGTACCCTGCCAACCGAGGTAGACAATCCCCTTGACTACTGGGCAACGAAACTTGACCTTTGGCCCCAACTAGCTGAATTTGCCCTTGAAAGGCTGTCATGCCCGGCCAGTAGCGTGGCATCGGAGCGCGTGTTTAGTGCGGCAGGAGGTATTGTAACTCCGCGGAGGACACGACTGTCCACCCAAAGTGTGGAGAGACTCACGTTTGTGAAAATGAATCAGGCGTGGATTAGTCTGGATTTCAAACCACCAGTTCCTGACACAACTGACTAAATCCGCCATGAATCATGCCCCTGCCATGTGCCACTTTCAGGTCTCCTCACACTGCTGCTGGCTTCCATTTTTGTCATAGGGTGCTGGCAGATTACGGGCCTCCCATTGCTGCTGCCAGGCCTGTAATCTGCCATGGGCCCTGTACCGCCTCCTCATGCTGCTGCCAGGTCCAGAGTGTCTCATGGGTCCCTGTACGGCCTCCCCATTGCTGCTGTCTCCATCGTCACACTCTGCCATGTGCCACTTTCAGGTCTCCTCACACTGCTGCTGGGTTCCATTTTGTCATAGGTTTGCTGGCAGATTACGGGCGTCTCCCATTGCTGCTGCCAGGCCCCTAATCTGCATGGGCCCCTGTACCGCCTCTCCTCATGCTGCTGCCAGGTCCACAGTGTCTCATGGGTCCCTGTACCGCCTCCCATTGCTGCTGTCTTCATCGCCACACTCTGCCATGTGCCACTTTCAGGTCTCCTCACACTGCTGCTGGGTTCCATTTTGTCATAGAATGCTGGCAGATTACGGGCCTCCCATTGCTGCTGCCAGGCCCCTAATCTGCCATGGGCCCCTGTACCGCCTCCTCATGCTGCTGCCACGTCCACAGTGTCTCATGGGTCCCTGTACCGCCTCCCATTGCTGCTGTCTCCATCGCCACACTCTGCCATGTGCCACTTTCAGGTCTCCTCTCACACTGCTTCTGGGTTCCATTTTGTCATAGGTTGCTGGCAGATTATGGGCGTCTCCCATTGCTGCTGCCAGGCCTGTAATCTGCCATGGGCCCCTGTACCGCCTCCTCATGCTGCTGCCAGGTCCACAGTGTCTCATGGGTCCCTGTACCGCCTCCCATTGCTGCTGTCTCCATCGCCACACTCTGCCATGTGCCACTTTCAGGTCTCCTCACACTGCTGCTGGGTTCCATTTTGTCATAGGTTGCTGGCAGATTACGGGCGTCTCCCATTGCTGCTGCCAGGCCCCTAATCTGCCATGGGCCCCTGTACCGCCTCCTCATGCTGCTGCCAGGTCCACAGTGCCTCATGGGTCCCTGTACGGCCCTCCCATTGCTGCTGTCTCCATCGCCACACTCTGCCATGTGCCACTTTCAGGTCTCCTCACACTGCTGCTGGGTTCCATTTTGTCATAGGGTGCTGGCAGATTACGGGCCTCCCATTGCTGCTGCCAGGCCCCTAATCTGCCATGGGCCCCTCTACCGCCTCCTCATGCTGCTGCCAGGTCCACAGTGTGTCATGCCATGTGCCACTTTCAGGTCTCCTCACACTGCTGGTGTGTTCCATTTTGTCATAGAGTGCTGGCAGATTACGGGCCTCCCATTGCTGCTGCCAGGCCCCTAATCTGCCATGGGCCCCTGTACCGCCTCCTCATGCTGCTGCCAGGTCCACAGTGTCTCATGGGTCCCCTGTACCGCCTCCCATTGCTGCTGTGTCTCCATCGCCACACTCTGCCATGTGCCACTTTCAGGTCTCCTCACACTGCTGGTGGGTTTCCATTTTGTCATAGGGTGCTGTATGGCCTTTTTCCCATTGCTGCTGCTAGGCCCGTAATCTGCCATGGGCCCCCGTACCGACTGCTCATGCTGCTGCCAGGCCCGTAATCTGTCATGGGCCCCTGTTGTCGCTTGTTGGCATATTTCCGCTCGCTCAGATGCTCCTTCTCCTGCTACTCCTCTTCACGGATTCCGTCAGCAGTCTTTCTTGGAATCCGTTTCCAAGAGACAACAGTTTGCGAGCACGCACTGTGGGACCGACGGTGCAGTAAAGCTGAACGTTCCTCCTGTCCAAGTTGCTGCTGCCAGGCCCGTAATCTGTCATGCGCCCCCTGTACCGCCTCCTCATGCTGCTGCCAGGTCCAGAGTGTGTGTCATGGGCCCCCCGTACCGACTCCTCATGCTGCTGCCAGGCCCGTAATCTGTCATGGGCCCCTGTACCGCCTCCTCCATGCTGCTGCCAGGTCCAGAGTGTGTCATGGGTCCCTGTACGGCCTCCCATTGCTGCTGCCAGGCCGTAATCTGCCATGGGCCCCCGTTACCGACTCCTCATGCTGCTGCCAGGCCCGTAATCTTTCATGGGCCCCTGTACCGCCTCCTCATGCTGCTGCCAGGTCCACAGTGTCTCATGGGTCCCTGTACGCCTCCCATTGCTGCTGTCTCCATCGCCACACTCTGCCATGTGCCACTTTCAGGTCTCCTCACACTGCTGCTGGGTTCCATTTTGTCATAGAGTGCTGGCAGATTACGGGCCTCCCATTGCTGCTGCCAGGCCCCTAATCTGCCATGGGCCCCTGTACCGCCTCCTCATGCTGCTGCCAGGTCCACAGTGTCTCATGGGTCCCTGTACCGCCTCCCATTGCTGCTGTCTCCATCGCCACACTCTGCCATGTGCCACTTTCAGGTCTCCTCACACTGCTGGTGGGTTTCCATTTTGTCATAGGGTGCTGTATGGCCTCCCATTGCTGCTGCCTCCACCGCCCACACTGTGGCTCCACACTCTGGTTTTGGCCCCGTGACTGCCCCAATGAGTGAAGTGTGCGGTGATTCTAAGATCGACGGCACTCATCTGCATGTCATACTGACTGACAGTATTATTTCTCTTCCCAGCAGACTCCAAGGGCATTTAAATTAAAGGTACAGTGTTCTGCACTAATATAAAGGCTCTCTGAAGCCTAGAAAAACACCCTTTTATAAGTTAAATTCGCAGCGAATATAATCGACTCGAATCAAAATTTTTCACGAATTCACCGAATCAGTCGAATCGAATTTTTGAATAATTCGCTCATCTCTAGCTGTAATATTTAGGAATAACTCACTGAAATCTGTCCGAACAAGAGTCTATTAAACATCCCGGGTATGATAAAATTTGAAACACAAAATCATAAATTATAATTTAATAAATAATCATAAAAAAATAATAATATAATAATATTACATTTAATTCAATAATATAATCAAACCAAAAACACTGAAATTTGAAAATATAGAGCCAAGTTCGCACATTGCTGAGCAAAGTCGCAAAATTGTTTTCAGTGTCTGATGACGAATTTCTCCACGAATCATTATCACTCAATTCTGCAAGTGGTTTCTGATTTACTATCGCTGTTCTCTAGCTGATCTAACCGCTTTTGACCTAAAGGGACGCTTTATGGACGCCGTGGACTTTTCTAAGTTTCCAGGCAGAAAGAAAGACATTCAAAATGCAGACAGGGGGACAGGACAGAGCACTAGGGACAAAATGTATGTGAAATGGGTTGAAACAGCAATGTTTTACTATGAAAAATCGTTTTGAAAAAAATTAATTTTTTTTTAAATTTTCAAATTTCCCGCCGCCGGCGGCGCCCGTACGTCCCGATGTCACAGGGACCGGAACACAGGAGCCGGATGCCAGCATCTGCTGGAGGAGATGGCCGGGGACGCTGCAGGGGACACACCGCGGGAGCGAAGGACAAGGTAAGTGCTGCAGGGACTCCCTATGCAGCGCTGCATGGTAAGCCCGAGTGTAGCTCGGGGTTACCGCTTTTGGTATAGAAATTTTACCCCGAGCTACACTCGGGAATACCGCTAGGGAGGTTAACCTGTTCCCACTGGCTATACACATATTATCTGGGCAAGGGGACTTTAACACTGAGCGGCCACACACACGCATCTATGAGGAAAAGCTTTTCTGTGCTGAGAGTGCACTCACTGCATGCTCCCAGTGCAGTACCTAAGCTGTGATGTGCAGCTCATGATGCATACTTGCGATCAGGAGCTCCTGAGCATGTGACTGCTGTGACAGCCAATCACAGCTTTCACAAGATCTGAAAGCTCACCTGTGTCTTCCAGCATTTAGATCATCTTAAAGGCTTGAAGGCAACCCAAGAGGGTAAAGATTATTCCATATAATACACTCACCAGCCACTTTATTAGGTACACCTTACTACCCGGTGTGGTCTTCTGCTGCTGTAGCCCATCTGCTTCAAGGTTCAAAGTGTATGCATTCAGAGATGGTATACTGCATACCTTGGTTGTAAGGAGTGGTTATTTGAGTTACTGTTGTCCTTCTCGAACCAGTCTGCCCATTCTCCTCTGACCTCTGACATCAATAAGGCATTTTTGTCCACACAACTGCAGCTCACTAGATATTTTCTCTTTTTTTGGGCCATTCTCTGTACCCTAGAGATGGTTTGTGTGTGAAAATCCCAGTAGATCAGCAGTTTTTGAAATACTCAGACCAGCCCGTTTGGCACCAACAGCCATGCCACGTTCAAAGTCACTTAAATCCCCTTTCTTCCCCACTCGGATTGCTCTGTTTGAACTTTAGCAAATCATCTTCACCACATCTAGATGCCTAAATGCATTGAGTTGCTGCCATGTGATTGGCTTATTAGCAGTTTGTGTTACCAAGCAATTGAACAGGTGTACCTAAATAAAGTGGCCGGTGAGTGTATCTTTGTAATTCAATATATGTATTAAACTTACAATGAAATGTATTCTGTCTGCAGTTTTTCTCCAAATTCTGTGAATAGGATAAGACCTCTGTGAACAATCCACCATAGTATATATCAGAAAAACTGGCTGTGTCTTGTGGTGTTGAAAGTTTTGCCACTAAATGTTTCCCAGATGTACTTCTGTTCTTCCAAGTGTAGCAGTATGACCATGGCACTATCACATCTTTTGCTTTAACTGATGTCATATGCAGATCAAAAGTTATACTTTTGATATACTGTACATATGAATGAAATAATAAATAAAGTGTTACAATTAGAGATGAGCGAATTTCTCAAAAATTCGATTCGGCTGATTCGGCGAATTCCAGTGTGAAATTCGATTCGATGCGAATTTCTTCGCTACGAAGTTAACTTATTAAAAGGGTTTCTAGGCTTCAGAGAGCCTTTAAATTAGTGCAGAACACTGTACCTTTAATTTAAATGCCCTTGGAGATGAGGAAGGAGAAGGAGAAGGAGAAGGAGAAGGATGAGAAGAAGGAGAAGGATGAGAAGAAGGAGAAGGAGAAGGATGAGAAGAAGGAGAAGGATGAGAAGAAGGAGAAGGAGAAGGATGAGAAGAAGGAGAAGGAGAAGGATGAGAAGAAGGAGAAGGATGAGAAGAAGAGAAGGAGAAGGATGAGAAGAAGGAGAAGGAGAAGGAGAAGGATGAGAAGAAGGAGAAGGAGAAGGATGAGAAGATGGAGAAGGAGAAGGATGAGAAGAAGAGAAGGAGAAGGAGAAGGATGAGAAGAAGGAGAAGGAGAAGGATGAGAAGAAGGAGAAGGAGAAGGATGAGAAGAAGGAGAAGGATGAGAAGAAGGAGAAGGAGAAGGATGAGAAGAAGGAGAAGGATGAGAAGAAGGATGAGAAGAAGGAGAAGGATGAGAAGAAGGATGAGAAGAAGGAGAAGGATGAAAGAAGGAGAAGGAGAAGGATGAGAAGAAGGAGAAGGATGAGAAGAAGGAGAAGGATGAGAAGAAGGAGAAAGGATGAGAAGAAGGATGAGAAGAAGGAGAAGGATGAGAAGAAGGAGAAGGATGAGAAGAAGGAGAAGGATGAGAAGAAGGATGAGAAGAAGGAGAAGGATGAGAAGAAGGACAGTTCTGTGACAGTTTCTGTCTATTTCTGACAGTTCTGGGACATTTCACATCCATACAGCGGTTTCAACCGCTGTATGGAGGGGAATGTCATAGAACTGTCAAAATAGACTATTTCTAACAGTTCTGCGGGACACCTCACTCCATACAGCGGTTGAAACA
>CATNWA010006473.1:0-10309 GCA_951230385.1 Staurois parvus
CAACACTGCAGTATATGTCAGTGCTATATATATAATAATAGTGTGGGAGTGTGTTGGTGTATCGTTTTTCCCGCGAAGGGTGTATGCGTCACTGCTGGCAGGAAAAACCTTCTCTTTTCTCTCTTTGTGAAATCTATGTGTGTCGGGAAGGTTATTTAAGGTATTCTTGGTGTACCTATCCATTATATAGGATCTGTTTACAACAGGGGTGGGGACAACGTCGTAACGCTGTCAGTATATTTTTTCATACTGACTTCAATGGCTTTGTCATCACCTCTTATAAGACGAATGTAACCAATACCATGGTGGCATGCTCTCAGTATATGGGGGACAATTTAAAAAGTTCTAAATATTACCCTATTTTCATGGTTAAATTCTAAATGATTGTGACGTATTTTAAGGTCATCCACCAAGTTATAAAAGCCTCCTGGTACCTTTTGCATTTAGATTTTGAAAAACTTTTTTTTCATTACTCTTTCTAATTTTATATTGTTTTATGCTTTTAAATAAACATCAGCTGTATGGAATGTACAGAGTTTGGGAGAAAGAGTTACAGAGTAGCACCGTGAAGCAAACAGTAGTTATTTGGCTGATGGGTGAGAATTACAATAGGGTCATTTAAAGGGCACAACTGTCAGATAAAGTCATTAAGCTGTAAGTTGCCTATTATGGGCTTTACTAAAACAAAGTAGTTCCCCCAGTGTCTGAAACATGAGAGTGTCCAAGCTACACTTTATAAACTTTTAGCATAGCACTAAGTGAAACTGTAATGTCTCTAATTTACCTAGTAAAATCTCAGGTTTTGAATCTTTGGCGTTTAAAGGTCATTTTAATTCACAGTGCTCAGAATAAGTAGTTTGTGTCTCTGCCCCTCCCACAATAGGGAGATTTCCTGCAGTAGTTTGTGTCTCTGCCCCCTCCCACAATGGGAAGATTTCCTGCAGTAGTTTGTGTCTCTGCGCCTCCCACAATGGGGAGATTTCCTGCAGTACATTGTGTCTCTGCCCCTCCCACAATAAGGACATTTCCTGCGGTAGCTGGTGTCTCTGCCCCTCCCACAATGGGGAGATTTCCTGCGGTAGTTTGTGTCTCTGCCCCTCCCACAATGGGGAGATTTCCTGCGGTAGTTTGTGTCTCTGCCCCTCCCACAATGGGGAGATTTCCTGCGGTAGTTTGTGTCTCTGCCCCTCCCACAATGGGAAGATTTCCTGCGGTAGTTTGTGTCTCTGCCCCTCCCACAATGGGGAGATTTCCTGCGGTAGTTTGTGTCTCTGCCCCTCCCACAATGGGGAGATTTCCTGCGGTAGTTTGTGTCTCTGCCCCTCCCACAATGGGGAGATTTCCTGCGGTAGCTTGTGTCTCTGCCCCTCCCTCAATGGGGAGATTTCCTGCGGTAGCTTGTGTCTCTGCCCCTCCCACAATGGGGAGATTTCCTGCGGTAGCTTGTGCCTCTGCCCCTCCCACAATGGGGAGATTTCCTGCGGTAGTTTGTGTCTCTGCCCCTCCCACAATGGGGAGATTTCCTGCGGTAGCTTGTGTCTCTGCCCCTCCCTCAATGGGGAGATTTCCTGCGGTAGCTTGTGCCTCTGCCCTTCCCACAATGGGGAGATTTCCTGCGGTAGTTTGTGTCTCTGCCCCTCCCACAATGATCAGATTTCCTGCAGTAGCTTGTGTCTCTGCCCCTCCCACAATGGGGAGAGTTCCCTAAAGTAGTTGTAGTTGTAAATTTGCTCCTCCCACAATGGACTCCCCAATTATTTCATAGAATACATTGAGGAGGGTGACACTATCATGTGGCCTTGTACCGGCCATGGCAGATGGACAGAACTGTGAGTTCTGGTGGGGAGTTCCAAGAGAGAACCGAGAAACCTGAGTGCGGGACTTGTTCATAAAGCAGTGACCCTGACATCCACAGCAGGGGACTCTTCCAGGTCCATGTGGTTTTTAAATGACAGTGATTGATTCACCACCAGAGAATGTTTGGTGAAAGTCACATGCACTTCTGTATAAATGAAATCCTCTGTATAGTGATCAGGAAGAACATGAACTGAGTGCAGCAGATCAGGAACTTTCCATGCGGCGGAGAGGAGCGGGTTGTACTTGGCGGCTGGTGACGGTAAATATTGACACAGAAGCGATGTTCGGCCGTTTCTGGAAGAGCCGCCCGCTGCGTCCTTATATCTGAGAGATTCTTTTGTCTGCCGTGTTCTTCCTCCTCATCGCCACAATCGCAGGTGTGTCCGGGTTTCCGGGCGAGGCGAGAGACCTGCAAACGGAGGATCAGCGGAGGATTAACGCCAATGTTTGCTGAGCTCAGGGCAGAGATCGCCGGGCTTATCGGAGGCTCGCGTCTCCATCACCTATAGCAACCAATCAGCTTCTTCTCTTCATTTCTCCACTAAAAAGAGCAAAAGACAATCTTACTTATCTATCTATCTATACATCCATCTATCTATCTATCTATCTATCTATCTATCTATCTATCTATCTATCTATCTATCCCCTATATCCATATCTATCTATCTATCTATCTATCTATCTATTATCTATCTATCTATCTATCTATCTATCTATCTATCTATCTATCTCTGATCCATCCATCTATCTATCCATCCATCTGTCCATCTATTTGTCTATCAGTCTATCTGTCTATCCATTTATCTATCTATCTTTTTTTCTGTCTATTTGCTCATTACATATAAAAGTCCTGCTTTCCTCCTTAGCAGTGCTGCACAATAACTGTACCATTTTATAGGTACCAGATTTATAGGTACAACTCAAATGACTTCTCTTCATCCTGGTTTCCTCATTTCTTCCTCCCTCTCCCTTTTTCCTACTCTTACTCTCATTCTATCTTAGTTCATTCTTTTCCTTCCTTCCTTCCTTCCTTCCTTTCTTCCTTCCTTTCTTCCTTCCTTCCTTCCTCACTTCCTTCTTTAACTTCTTCCTTTTCTTTTCCTTTCTTCCTCCCTCCCCTTTTTCTTTCCCTTTTTCTATCCTTCTCTTTTTATCCTCATTTCTCCCTCTCCCTTTTTCCTAATTCCTTCCTTCCTTCCTTCCTTTTCTTTTCCTTTCTTCCTACCTCCCCTTTCTTTCCGCATTTCTCTCTCCCCCTTTTTTCTAATTTTCTTAGTTAATTTCCGTCCTTCCTTCCTTCCTTCCTTCCCCCTCTCTTTCCCTTCTCTTCATCCTGCTTTCCTGATTTCTTCCTCCCTTTTTTTCATACTCTTACTCTCATTATATCTTAGTTCATTATTTTCCTTCCTTCCTTCCTTCCTTCCTTCCTTCCTTCCTTCCTTCCTTCCTTCCTTCCCTCTTCCTTCCTTCCTTCCTTCCCCTTCCCTCCCTCCCTTCCTTCCTTCCTTTCTTCCTTCCTTCCTTCCTTCCTCACTTCCTTCTTTAACTTCTTCCTTTTCTTTTCCTTTCTTCCTCCCTCCCCTTTTTCTTTCCTTTTTTTATCCTTCTCTTTTAATCCTCATTTCTCCCTCTCCCTTTTTCCTAATTTCCTTCCTTCCTTCCTTCCTTCCTCTTCTCTTTCTTTCCCTTCTCTTCATCCTGCTTTCCTCATTTCTTCCTCCGTCTCCCTTTTTCTTATTCTTACTCTCATTATATCTTAGTTCCTTTTTTCCTTCCTTCCTTCCTTCCTTCCTTTTTTCCTTTTCTTTTCCTTTCTTCCTACCTCCCCTTTCTTTCCGCATTTCTCTCTCCCCCTTTTTTCTAATTTTCTTAGTTAATTTCCGTCCGTCCTCCTTCCTTCCTTCCTTCCTTCCTTCCTTCCTTCCTTCCTTCCTTCCTTCCTTCCTTCCCCCCTCCCCCCCCTCTCTTTCCCTTCTCTTCATCCTGCTTTCCTGATTTCTTCCTCCCTCTTTTTTCATACTCTTACTCTCATTATATCTTAGTTCATTCTTTTCCTTCCTTCCCTCCCTCCCTCCCTTCCTCCCCCTCTTTTTTTCCCTTCTTTTCATGCTTCTTTCCTCATTTCTCCCTTTTTTCCTATTTTCTCTCCTTCTTTTTTAGTTAATTTTTCTTTCTTTCTTTCCTCCCTTCCCTCCCCAATATCTCTCCTGGCAGTACACAGTTGCTTACACCTTTGGAAATCACTAAACAAGTGACAACAGAGGGAAGAAGAAAACTGATAAGATGTCCATGACTCCCATCTGTATCTGGGATATCCATACAGGAACATTCCATCACCATTTCAGAAAAGCAAAAACATAACTGAATGGTGGAGCCATGCCTATAATTGCTTGGGTAGATCTGACATTTCGCTCCTGTGGCCAGTCATCCTCTTTAGCTCATCAACATGCTAATGAAATCCTTTCCATTTTCATTACATACCTTATCTTAGACACAGTGACATCATCCCCGAGTCTCTGTGCTTCTCTATATAATGCAGGCAGATCATGGCTGGTGGGAGGGGGTCTGGCAGGGTGCTTTATATAGCTTCCGGGAAACATCACAGCCCCCTGCCTCAGTACTCCTCTCTAGAGCCCTCAGTCCTGATGCCAAAAGTGGGCTGGCTCTTGGGAGGAGTTATGCAAATCTCAAAATGCCTTAAAGGGTGGGTGTCAGTTTGGAGGAGTGGGTGTTTTCTAGGCAGGCTCTTGGTAACGCCCACATGTGATGCCGAGCCTCCACGATTGAAAGAAATAAAATCCAATGAATGAAAGGGGAGAGCCAGGGACAGGGCAATCCAATGAATGAAAGGGGGGGGGCAGAGGCAAGCTGTGGAGGAAAGTGCCAGATGATACTGGATGTCCTCCAGCTAGGAAATGAGGCGGGCTCTATCTAATGCAGCTTCTAATGCACATTGTGAGAAGCTCACAGTGTGCAGTAAAATCAGAGTCAGCTTATCCCCCGTAGTCATGCACATGTGCAGACTTCAGGACCAGCATTTGGTGAGAGCCAGTTCACCCAGCGGTATGTATTTAGATTCACACAGATAGCGCCATGGAAGGAATTGAAGCGAGGACCCCGGTGCTGCAATGAATACAGATCTGCCACGACACCCATTTATCGTCTGCTGCGTGTCAGGCGATCGGCGCACAGCTATGTCACTTTTTTGGATTGAGAAGACGGCAAATATGAGGCGCTTATCTGCAGTGTTACAGTAGAACGGCGTGTCGTACGTCCGTTAATAATTAACGCCTCCGGAGTGGACTTTTTCCCCTCACCCTTCTCTCTCTTCAAACAAATACACTCCGCTTCAAACTGTCACATTCCAGTTGGTGGGATGGTAAGGCCACGTCGGCTGCAGCCTGCGGTGTGATTGCCATGTGATCAGTGCCACCTGACCCCCCCCAACACTCTATGCTTTTATCCCCATTGCTGCAGCCTGCGGTGTGATCGCGGTGTGATGAGTGCCACCTGACCCCCCCCCCAACACTCTATGCTTTTATCCCCATTGCTGCAGCCTGCGGTGTGATCGCCGTGTGATGAGTGCCGCCTGACCCCCCCCCCCAACACTCTATGCTTTTATCCCCATTGCTGCAGCCTGCGGTGTGATCGCCGTGTGATGAGTGCCGCCTGACTGACCCCCCCCCCCAACACTCTATGCTTTTATCCCCATTGCTGCAGCTGGTCAACTTTACCCGACTTTACCCTCACCGATCCGGCCTTGATTCATCTCTTTAAGAGAAACTCCGCCTCTTCACTCCAAAAATAATAAAAATAATGAAATCATATATTCAAATACATATACAGTGGGGATCGAAGGTTTGGGCACCCCAGCTAAAAATTTGTATTAATGTGCATAAAGAAGCCAAGGAAAGATGGAAAAATCTCCAAAAGGCATCAAATTACAGATTAGACATTCTTATAATATGTCAACAAAAGTTAGATTTTTATTTCCATCATTTACACTTTCAAAATAACAGAAAACAATCAAAAAATGGCGTCTGCAAAAGTTTGGGCACCCTGCAGAGTTAATATCTTGTACTGCCCCCTTTGGCAAGTATCATCACAGCTTGTAAACACTTTTTGTAGCAGCCAAGAGTCTTTCAATTCTTTGTTTTTCCAAAGATGGCGGCCAGGACCCACATGGTGCCGGCGGCGTAATGTCACAATGCTGTAGCCCCTCCCCTCCCTTGTGACGTCACGCGGCAGGCACCACGTGGGTCCCGGCAGCCATCTTTGGAAACTGCAGCTGGTCAGTGAGAATTGTTCTGTCCTTTACTATTACCATTACTGTTATCTTTTTGGATAAATACCTACTTTTTTAAAACGATATCACGCTATTGGCCTCCTCTTTCTGGGGCTCCCTGGGAGCTTTAACTACCCACAGAGCGGCTGTACCATTGCTGGCAGTGGATATCGGACAGTGAGGGACAACAGACAAGACCTTAAAGGGACCTCCAGGTTTCTGAGATTGATATCTCTAAATGCGCAGATTGATTGCGCATCTGGTGAGTGCGCAGTCTTTATAATTTGGACCATATCACCACCTTACTGGATTAGACCACCAGTTCTTGAAGATCACCACGATCTCCTATGCACCTTATTTTGGACTATATGTTGATCAACGTTTCCAGCACTTTATACACCATTGGTCACTATATTTATCTGTTAGCACCTTATCACTGGAGTCACTTATATATCAGTACATTTGATGTTTTATATGTGCGAGCAATTCGATGAGAGTGACACTTTTATATGGTATCACTAAGTCACTTTATTATTTATCACTAATACTTTGCCAGTTGTCATTTATGAGTTTATGATCCTATCGGTTCTTTCATTTTTCCTGAATTTATGTGGTTATTTTTAGTGCTACACACTGTTATATATATATATATATACTGCTACCAAAAAGTTAAAGGAGATCAGAGTCTAGCATCAAGTCAGTGAAACTCCTGGGATCGTGATCTGGTCAGTGAAGTAGCAGGGGGGTTGTTAATCAGTTTCAGCTGCTTTGGTGTTAGTGAAATTAACAACAGGTGCACTAGATGGGCAACAATGAGACGACCCCCAAAACATAAATGGTTTTTACAGGTGGAGACCACTGCCATTTTTTTTCCTACTCATCCTTTCTGACTGTCTTTCACTAGTTTTGCATTTGGCTAGGGTCAGTGTCACTACTGGTAGCATGAGGCCATACCTGGACCCTACAGAGGTTGCACAGGCAGTCCAACTCCTCCAGGATGGCACATCAATACATGCCATTGCCAGAAGGTTTGCTGTGTCTCCAAGCACAGTCTCAAGAGCATAGAGGACATTCCAGGAGACAGGCAGTTACTCTAGGAGAGCTGGACAGGGCCATCGAAGGTCCTTAACCCATCAGTAGGACCGGTATCTGCTCCTTTGTGCAAGGAGGAACAGGATGAGCCCTGCCAGAGCCCTACAAAATGACCTCCAGCAGGCCACTGGTGTGAATGTCTCTGACCAAACAATCAGAAACAGACTTCATGAGGGTAGCCTGAGGGCCCCAAAATCCTCTAGTGGGCCCTGTGCTCACTGCCACCATAGAGCTCGATTGGCATTTGCCATTGAACACCAGAATTTGCCAGTCCACCACTGGCACCCTGTGCTTTTCACAGATGAGAGCAGGGTCACCCTGAGCTCATGTGACAGACATGAAAGGGGTCTGGAGAAGCCGTGGAGAACGTTCTGCTGCCTGTAACATGGTTCAGCATGACCGTATTGGTGGTGGGTCAGTGATGGTCTGGGAAGGCATATCCATGGAGGGACGCACAGACCTCTACAGGCTAGGCAATGGCACCGGGGAGACCAGATATAGTGAATGCAGGGTCCTGGGAGACTGGATATAGTGAATGTAGGGTCCGGGGAGAGCAAATATACTGATTGCAGTGTCCGGGGATACCAGATACAGTGAATGCAGAGTGTGGGGAGAGCGGATATAGTGAATGCAGGGTCCGGGGAGAGCGGATATAGTGAATTGCAGGGTCTGGGAGACCGGAATATAGTGAATGCAGGGTCCGGGGAGACCAGATATAGTGAATGCAGAGTCCAGGGAGACCGGATATAGTGAATGCAGGGTTCGGGGAGACCAGATATAGTGAATGTAGGGTCCTGGGAGAGCGGATATAGTGAATGCAGGGTCCGGGGGAGAGCAGATATAGTGAATGTAGGGTCCGGGGACACCAGATATAGTGAATGCAGAGTCTGGGGAGAGCGGGATATAGTGAATGCAGGGTCCGGGGAGAGCGGATATAGTGAATGCAGGGTCCGGGGAGACCGGATATAGTGAATGCAGGGTCCGGGGAGACCGGATATAGTGAATGCAGGGTCGGGGGAGACCAGATATAGTGAATGCAGGGTCCGGGGAGACCAGATATAGTGAATGCAGGGTCCGGGGGAGACCGGATATAGTGAATGCAGGGTCCTGGGTTTAGTATCACTTTAATGGTAATGGCACCCCAAACGCAGATCACAAATGCATTACATTTTTGGGCACCAGCACGTTTTTCAAAAAGTAGCGCATGCATACTTTTTGGCCATTCAAATGAATAGGCTGAAAATCGCACTGCAGGGGATCGCACAGGAATGCGGTGATTCTGGTGTGAACCGGCCCTTATAGTGAAGATCCATTTTAGAGTCAGCCACCTACAGAACGATTGTTCTTCCAGTGCAATGAAGATTTCATCAACATTCACGATGACTGGACAGTTCTGTGCACTAAGATGCAAAGTGACTGATAGATTGGCGGGGTCAGACAGAGAATGACCTATAGTAAAAACTATTCTGGCCAGACAATCATTAACAACCTGAGACATCATGTGACCCGGCTTGTCGCTGCCACACCTGAGCACAATTAGTGTACAGTGCAGGTTCAGCTACACAACCCACTGATCTCCTTATTGTCGATATTAAATCAAAGCTAAAACTTTTATTTTAATTACTGAACTGTTGGGGACGAAACTTATTGGGGGAAAAAAACAATTGGCTCTTTGATCTTTAGAATGAATCTTGCTGGGAGAATATGCTGTCCACCTTTCCAGATTTACCCTCACCTTAGACTTCCGTCCCAATGATGCTGTGTCCCAGGCCATGCCCAGGATCACAGTGTTTACTCGATTCATTTTTGGTGTTCAGGAGTGGTGGGGTTTGGGTGGTACACTCCAGTAAGTGCATTGGCAGCCCACTCAATATGAATAAGATGCCTTAAAGTGGTTGTAATCCTCAGACATGAATTAGGAACAAAGCATATCCCTCTATAGGGTGCACTTGTCTCAATCCAGAGTGTCATTTCTGTCTGCTGCTCCATTCCTTCTGCTATCAGCATTAGTCACTTCTGACAAGTTTTCCTGACACCAAGAGAAAAAAGGTGACAGGGATGGAGCTCCAGCCTGTAATGGACAACTCTGTTCCTGTGTGCTGTGTGAAGGAGGAGGAGGGGAGGGGTCGGGGTCCCGTCCCTCCCCCTCCTTCCAAACAGCTCATAGCTCTCACTGAGCTCTGCAGAGTGTGACTTCAGCTCTCCACCCCTTATTTACAAAGCTCAGAAATACTGTAAGGCTCCATGTACACGAGCCTACCCTGATCGCTGGGAAAATGCAAAATGCGGCGCCATGTTTCCCCGTGGCCAGCGCTCAAAACGTTTCCTATCCTGAATGTGATTCTTCTGCGTTCAGGAGAGGGAGGTTTAAACCTCACCTAACCGCGGCAGCTCCTAAAACTCTGCTAAAAGCCTGTGTGTACATGGACACATAGGCTTTTATGGAGTTGAGTTTTGGAGCTTTGGAAAAAATGCCAAAAGGTCCTAAACTCGAGTTTAGTCATCTGCTTGTGTACATGAGCCCTAAAAATTCTACACTTTGAATGGCTGTAGAGAAGAGAAGACCGCAGCTAAAAAGGTACAACTTATGTAGCAGGATTTGTTTAATCTCTGTGCATCACCCCAAGGCTAGTGTTGGGCTCGAAGCCAATCATGGCTCACGGCTAAGTCCACGCCCCACACTGCTTGCTTACACTGGCAGCCTTGAGTAGTGTGTTTGCTTGGACACTGCCGAAGTACAGAGGTGTGAATAACGCTCCCCAATAATTAAAATATAATATGAGAAAAATAATGTGGAAAGAAAAAAAACAAAACCAATAAAGGATAAAACAAAAAAATACATTACAAAAAAAAAAACAGCGTGCCCCCCCCCCCCCACCCAATTTTTACCAGCCTTTAGGTTGGTAGGAAGGTTTGGAGGGGGCCCCCCATAAAGTTTTTTTTAAAAATGCATGGGGGTTTCCCCTAAAAGCCTACCAGGCCCTTTATCTGAGCAAAGGACTGGCAGGGCAGGAAAAGGGGGGGGGGGAAACGAGTGCCCCCCCCAAAACTGCGCTTACCAGGCCATTGCCCCTT
>CATNWA010006474.1:0-11674 GCA_951230385.1 Staurois parvus
TATTATTTAGTCAATAGTTGTCCACCCCCCCCCTGTCCCTTAAAATAGGGGGAAGAAAATGTGACAGAACAATCCCCTTTACTGAAAAACATGACGGGCGGGGACCCTGCCCCTTGGGTTTTAAAAATTAGGAGGGGGGGTTTTTGGGTGGCACAGGAGGGGGATAGTTTGGGGGGGGTGGGGTTGGTGGAAAAGAGTGGAGGCGGTCGGAAAAGTTGAGGGGGGGGGGTTAGGTTCCCCTGAAGAGAGGGTTTTTTCGGGGTTTGCCCAAAAGGGGGGAGAGTGGTGAAAATTGGGGTTTGGGGGAAGGGAGTTCCAGAGGTGGGTAAACCCCCTGGAAAAGTCTGGAGGGGGATGGGGGAGGAAAAAGGGGAAAACCTGGGAGGGAAGGGGTTTGGGGAGAGGGGGGTGTGCGTGTTGGGTGGAAAGGGAAATTTTTGGGTCAGTGATGTAGTTTGGGGCAGTAGGGGGGAAACGGTTTGTAGTCAGTTTTAGGATTTGGGGAGGTGGCTGGCGTAGACGGGGCGGTAGGATTTGGGGGGTGGGGGGGGGGGTGGTGGGGGGGGCGGGGGGGGGGGGGGAGTGGGGGGGGGGGGCGGAGGTGTCATGTGGGTAGGCGAGGGGGAGGAGGATAGGGGGCGGGGAGGGTAGCGGGGGGGGGGTTGGGGGAGCTGGGGAGCGGGGTACGGTGTAGCGCGGGGTGAGGGGGTGGGGGGCGGCGGAGGGAGGTTGAAGGCGTGGGGTGCAGGAGGAGTGGCTAGGCGGGGGGTGGGTGGGGGTGTAGAGGTTTCTGCGAGGGGGGGGACGTGCGGATTTTGGCGATGGGGGGGGGGTGGGGTCCGGGTAAAGAGGGGCTGGGGGTTGCGGGACGGCAGCGGATTGGAGTCCAAAACGACAGTGGAAGGGGTGGTGGCCTGGGGCGCGGTTTGGGGGGTGGGGATGTCGTGCGATGTTATGGGAGCAGTCAGATGGGGGGTGGGGACCAGGGTGGGGGGAAGACAAGAAACTCGGTATTGGGGGGGGGGGGGTCCTAAGGAGGTGGGGGTGACATCCAGTATGATAGTAGGCAGTAGGATGTGTGAATTCGGGCGGACGTGTTGAGACCGGGGGGAGTGAGGGGTGGGGGGGGGGGAGGATAGGGGTGTGGGGGGAGGCTTTATTGGAGAGGGGGTGTGGTGGGGGGGAGGGGGTGGGGGGGGTGAGTGGGGGTGTTGCCGGAGGTGGATGCGGAGAGAGGTGGGGCCCGGGGGTGAGCCTTGAGGGACCCAACGTGTGTGGGGTAGTGGAGTCGTGAGGGTGTGGGTGTCGTAGGCATGGGGTAGAGTGCGGCGTGGACAGGTAGGGCTGCGGCCAGGTGTGAGAGCAGAATCTGCTGAGGCCCCGAGGGAGTTTAGTTTTTGAGTGGAGGGGGGCAGTTGGGTGGTGTCGGAGGGTGGCGTCGAATGGGGGGGGGGGTGGGGGGGGGATGTAGGGTGCACTGAGTAGTGGCCATTAGCTTTGGCGGTAGGAGGTCGTTGGAGAGTTTGGGGTTAAGGCAGATTCGGTGGAGTGTAGGGGACGGAAGCGGACTGTAGGGATCGAGGAGGGGTTGTTGTCGTTGAAGGTGAGAGCATAGGCGGGCGTAGACTAGGCGCTCGGGAGGGTTTAGATGTAAATGGGAGCAGGGAGATGGGTCTGAGGGGTTGTTCGGGTCCATTGGGGTCCCTGAGGGCGGTGGGCTTTTTAAGCATGGGGGGTGATGTGTGCATGGGTTTCAGAGGGGAAGGGAAATTGCCATCGGAGGAGAGGGAGAGTGAATTGAAGATGTGGGTGAGGGGAGCGTAGGGATTGGAGGGGGAGGGAGGTTGTAGGAGTGGTGATTGAGGGGATAGGGTCGAGGGGCCAGGTGGTGGAGGCGGGCATCAGAGAGGATCTTGGGAGACTTCTTCGATGGTAGGGGTGGGGGGGGGGTCAAAGGTCCAAGGTGTTTTTGTTTTGGAGTGTTGGGGGAGCTCAGTATGACGGAATGTAGGGTGGGGTGGGAGAGGAGGTCAGAGCAGTGGTGGGGAGGTGGGGAGAGGGGGTGATGATGGGGGTAGCTGAGTGTGGGGGAACGGGGTTGGAGGGAGTTTGAGCAGCGGACGATGAGTCTCTGTGGGTTATGTCGGAGGGGTAGGGGGGGGATGAGGGGGCAGCTGTGTGAGAGGGGACGGGTTGGTGAGACAAGCATGTGAGTTGCGGCGGATGTCCTTGCAAAGTGTCAATCTTGGGTTTTTGAAGTGATTGGCAATCTCAAGGGACAGTGAGATTGAGTGGTGCTGGGTGGAGGTGGGGGTGGCGAGAGTAGAGAGTTGAAGCGTGGAGAAGAGTCGGCGAGGATTGGAGGAGAGGGCCTTGATGAGGGGTCAGGAAGTAGAGTAGGCTTGTTTGGCAGTATGGGAGGGAGGAGGTGTAGGTGTGGAAGGCAGATTTGTATCGGGTGAAGGCTTGTGTTGGGATTTGGTTTGGCGCCATAGTCGCTCACCGGGCACGACTGTGTCATTTGGAGGGTTTTTGGTGTGATCAGTCTGCCAGGGCTGGAGCTGTGCGGTCGGGGTCGTGATGTTGCGTGTGTGTTAAAGGCGCTAGTGAGTCAAGGGGGCTGTTTGACAGCGCATTGTTGTAGGCGGGTCATAGCCAAGTCGGGGCAGGACAGGGGGAGGATGCGGTCGGTCGGAGTTGATTCAGCTGCGGAGTGGACGGGAGCAGGGTTAAGGTTTGCGGAGGTTACGGCTGGTAGAAGTGTGATATTATTGGAGGGGTAGGCGTTGGAGGACGAGGAGATAGAGAAGGTAATCAGGTTGTGGTCAGAGAGAGGGAAGGGGGTGTTAGTAGTGAGGTTGTGGGGAGCGCGCGGTTGGAGAAGACAAGATCAAGGATTTTACCGTCGGAGTGGGTGGTGGATTGTATTGCACTGTGCAAGTGCTAAAGGAGGAGGGTTAAGTGGAGGAGACGGCTGTGTCCGGGTTGTCGAGGTTGACAGGGATGTTGAAATCCCCAAGGATGATAGTGGGTAGCTCAGAGGAGAGGAAGAAGGGTAGCCATGTATAATAGAACATATATAATGACACAATGTATAATGGGATGTATATAATGATACAATGTATAATGGAATGTTATATAATGATACAATGTATTTCTCTTCTCCATTCATAGAGAGAAAAAAAACAAGGGGACAGGGCTGTACAGTGACTGATCACTGTGGTAGCCAATCAGAGGCTATCGCAGCGATCATGTGACCCGGAATCGGGAGTCCCCGGTCCCGATTGTTAAAAACAGGACCCGGGGCTTTCAGTGACACTGCGGTCTTTGTGCTGGGAGCATGTAGTGCACAAAGACAGGTACGCAAATATGCGACCCCCTCAGAAAAAAGCCCAGTTCTGTGAGGCTGCATATTTGTGTGATGTCGGGGTCAAGGGGTTAAAAGTCACTTGCCGCACCCAGGCCTGATTACTGCCAGTGGAAACAAAAAACAACACCTCCTGCGCTCTGTGACCCAGAGCAAAGGGTGGATGGATGGAAACGGAACTTCGTCCAACCAATGCATGGATACAAATTGAAGTGGATGAATGAAGGCGTAGTATGGTCCCACTTGACCATGGGTAATCATTGCTGGGTCCAGGCTGCAGGAGCCCCAAAAGAGGCTGTGTGGCTCTAACAAGGCTTATACTTCCCTGTTTGTGAGTATATTTTTAATTCATTCAATAAAATCACATTTTACTGAGGTAATGCGCAAGGTTGGTGCGCCTTCTTTTTGTTTCACTTCACAGTTCTGATTACTGTTGAATCAAGAATTCACTTAATAGAAGTTGTCTGACAAAGTGAAGTACGCTAAAAGATCTCAAAAAAGCAACACATCATGCCGCAATCTAAAGAAATTCAAGAACAGATGAGAAGCAAAGTAATTGGCATTTATCAGTCTGGAAAGGATTACAAAGCCATTTCTAAGGCCTTGGGACTCCAGTGAACCGCGGTGAGAGCCATTATCCACAAATGGAAAAAACTTGGAACAGTGTTGAACTATCCCAGGACTGGCCGGCCGACCAAAATGACTCCAAGACCACAACGACGACTCTTCCAGGAGGTCATAAAAGAACCCAGAACAACATCTAAGGAACTGCAGGTCTCACTTGCCTCAGGTAAGGTCAGTGTTCAGGGATTCAATAATAAGAAAGAGACCGGGGAAAAACATGGCCTCCATGGGAAAGTTCAGAGGCCAAAGTCATTGCTGACCAAAAAGAACACAAAGGCTCATCTCAAATTTGCCAAAAACATCTTGATTATCCCCAAGACTTCTGGGCAAATATTCTGTGGACTGATGAGATAAAAGTTGAACTTTTGGAAGGTGTGCGTCCCGTTACATCTGATGTAAGACTAACACAACATTTCATAAAAAGAATACCATACCAACAGTGACACATGGGTGGTGGTAGTGTGATGGTCTGGGTTCAGGACCTGGACGTCTTGCCATAATTGATGGAACTATGAATTCTGCGCTCTACCAGAAAATCCTGAAGAAGGAAGTCCAGGCATCAGTTCCTGACCTCAAGATCACGCACATTTGGGTTATGCAGCAGAACAATGATCCGAAACGCACCAAAATGTCCACCTCTGAAAGGCTCAAAAAAACAAAATTAAGGTTTTGGAGTGGCCTAGTCAATGTCCAGACTTAAATCCAAGTGAGATGCTGTGGCGTGACCTTCACAGGCCGTCCATGCTGAAAACCCTCCAATGTGGGTGAATGAAAACAATTCTGCAAAGAAGAGCGAGCCGAAATTCCACCACAGCGATGGGAAAGACTCATCGATTATCGCAAACGCCGGATCGCAGTTGTTGCCACCAAGGGTGGCCCAACCAGTTCTTAGGTTTAGAGGGCAATTACTTTTTCACACAGGGCCAGGCAGGTTCGGACAGCTTTTTTCCCTTAATAAAGGAAATCATCATTTAAAAAATAGCATTTTGTATTTCCTCGAGTTATCTTTGTGTAATATTAACATTTTGTTTGATGATCTGAATTATTTACATTTCACAAATATACAAAAATACATAAAATCAGGAAAGGGCAAATAGTTTTTCACAGCGCTGTCTATATGAGAAAAGTATCCAATAAAGTCCGATATCCAAAAAGTATCCACTGTCACATTTGAGACTTTTTTTTCACTTTGGCGGAGTTTATTGGATATTTTTCTCATTTATATGTATGTGAACTGTTTGATATTTATTTAAAGAGAAAGCGCACCTTTGTTGGCGTTTAATTACATTTATCTTGTATTTGTCTATTTTTTTTGCTGTTGTGTATTAAGCACCTAATTAGTTTGTTTTCATCTTTTCTTAGCACCTTGGCACCGACGGTGCACAAATATTTGGCCTCTCGGCATCTGGGTCTTGACGCCACGATGCTGCATGTTTACGCACCCAATGTAAACAAACATGTGCCAAGAGCGCACGCCCTGCGCACTCCTGGGCCATTTACCAGCACCCCACAAAAAGCTTTCTGATCATGTGACCACTGTGACAACCCACATTATTTTAGTTTTTAACCTCCCTAGCGGTCTGATTATGTCCATATTTCTGTGCTCAAAGCGGTACTTTTTTTGCATGGAAAGATGTAGTTTTTTATTGTAGGCCTGTAATTTTTAGGAATAACTCACTGAAATCTGTCCGGACAAGAGTCTAGTAAACATCCCGGGGAGGATAAAATTTGAAACACGAAATCATAAATTATAATTTAATAAATAATCATAAAAAATAATAATAATAAATGTAATTCAATAATATAATCAAACCAAAAACACTGAAATGTGAAATAGAGCGCCAAGTTGGCACATCGCTGAGCTCAGTCGCAGAATCGTTTCCAGTGTCTGATGAGGAATTTCCCCCACCAATCATTATCACTCAATTCTGCAAGTGGTTCTGATTTACTATCGCTGTTCTCTAGCCGGTCTAAAACCGCGTCTGACCTAAAGGGACGCTTTTTGGACGCCATGGACGTTTCTCAGTTTCCAGGCAGAAAGGGCGGTAAAAATGCAGGCAGGGCGCCGGACAAAGCACTCGGGACAAAATGTATGTGAAATGGTTTGATACAGGAATGTTATACGATGTGATTTTAGTGTATTTAGTGAATGTCACTTTTTACAACTTTCAAATTTCCCGCCAGTTCCGTCCCCCGTACGTCCCGAGGTCACAGGGAATGGAACCCGGAAGACAGATGCCCGGCATCAGCCGGAGGACATTGCTGGGGACACTGCAGGGGGGACATCGCAAGGGGGGGAGCGCAGGACAAGGTAAGTGCAGAAGAGATCCCGGAGCAACGCTGCAGAGTATTCCTGAGTGTAGCTGGGGGGGGGGGGGGGGTTACTGCTTGTGGTGCTGAAACTTCACCCTGAGCTACACTCAGGAATACCGCCAGGGGGGTAATGTTTACTCCCCTCCCTCCAAAAGATTTCAGTTTGTTGTTCAGCTGAGTTGTACCGTTTATAGGTCACATTCAAGGTGAAAAAAGTTCTGAAATGATTGATCTTTGTTTAATTTTTTTACTTCACAGAAACCTGACATTTTAACCTCCTCAGCGGTCTGATTCTTTCCGATTGTTTGTGCTCAAAGCGGTACATTTTTTTTGCATGGAAATATGTAGTTTTTTATTGTAGGCTGTAATTTTTAGGAATAACTCTCCCTGAAATCGTGTCCCGGACAAGAGTCTAGTAAACATCCCGGGGAGGATAAAAATTTGAAACACGAAATCATAAATTATAATTAATAATAAATAATCATAAAAAATAATAATATAATATTAATAAATGTAATTCAATAATATAATCAAACCAAAAACACTGAAATGTGAAATAGAGCGCCAAGTTCGCACATCGCTAAGTCGCAGAGTCGCAGAATCGTTTTCAGTGTCTGATGAGGAATTTCCCCCACCAATCATTATCACTCAATTCTGCAAGTTGGTTCTGATTTACTATCGCTGTTCTCTAGCCGGTCTAAAACCGCGTCTGACCTAAAGGGACGCTTTTTGGACGCCATGGACTTTTCTATGTTTCCAGGCAGAAAGAACATTCAAAAAATGCAGGCAGGCGCCGGACAAAGCGTAGGGACAAAAATATATGTTGTGGGGGGAAAAAAAAAAATGCAAAAAAAAAATTGAAACAGCAATGACAGCAAAAATGACATTTTTAAAAAATTTCAAATTTCCCGCCGGTTCCGGCGCCCGTCGTACGTCCTCCCGTAGTCACAGGGACCGGAAACAACAGAAGCCGGATGCCGGCATCGCCGGAAGAGATGGCCGGGACGCTGCAGGGGACACATCGCACTCGGTGGAGCGAAGGACAAGGTAAGTGCTGCAGGGCACCCCCAGAGCAACGCCGCATGGTAAGCCCGAGTGATCAGTCGGGGGTGTTCGTTACCGCTTTTGGTACATGAAACTTTACCCCGAACTACACTCTGGAATACAGCTAAGGAGGATAACAGGGGTGTGAAGACTTTTTTATATCCACTGTACATATAGATTTTCCTACAGGAATTAAATAGAATATATTGGGGTTATTTTCATCAAAAATCATAGAGCAGAATACAATTTTTGGCCTAAATTTTAGAAAAAAGATTATTAAGTGTTGCAAAAGTTTATAACAGAAGCAAAGTACATTTTTTTTTTTCAAAATGTTCCAATTTTTAGTTTTACTTAGCAACAAAAGAAAAACCCCAGTGGTGATTAAATTACCACCAAAAGAAAGCATCCTATTTGTGTGAACACAAATGATAACAAAAATACATGTTGCATGACTGTACAATTGTGCATCTCAAATTGTGACGAGCCCAGAAAGCATCAAAATTGGCCCTGGGCATGTAAATTGGATGCAAGTGTCCCTATCTAGAAATGGTTCTTAAAGGAACACAACTAATACATTTCTCATATAATACAATTGAGGTGAACCAGAAGTATTTTGAATCGCCGCTGCGAATCAGCTAGTTCTCCCACTTTCCTCCATCATGGAGGGTCTGACATTCACATTGGAGGGGAATCCCACTCTGAGGACGGAGAATTCAGGAGATCAATATTGTAAGATTTGTATAGAATTGTATTTTGTCCTCGCACAGGCTGAAAGGGGGGGAAAGTGTCCCGTACCAGGAAATGGGGGTAAAAGTGTCCGGAACTGTAGGTGGGTGAAAGTGTCCGGACTGGACAGGGGGGAAAAGTGTCCCAGAGCTGGAGAAGGGGGGTTAAAAGTGTCCGGACAAGAAGGGGGTGTAAAAGTGTCCAGACTGGGAAGGGGGGTATAAGTGTCCGGACTGGAATGGGGGTAAAAGTGGTCCGGGGGGGAGGGTAGTGCGGGGGGAGACCTGAAGGGGAAAAAAGTGACCTCATACTGGAAGGTGGGGAAAAAGTGGTCCAGACTGGAAGAGGGGGGAAAAAGTGTCCAGACTGGAAGGGGGGTAAAAAGTGGCCGGACTGGAAGGGGGGAAAAAGTGTCCGGACTGGAAAGGGGGTTAAAAGTGGTCCCGGACTGGGAAGGGGTGGAAAAGTGTCCCAGACTGTAAGGGTGGGTAAAAGTTGTCCGGACTGGAAGGGTGGGGAAAGTGTCCGGACTTGAAGGGGGGGGAAAAGTGTCCCAGACTGGAATGGAGGGGAAAAGTGTCCGGACTGGAAAGTGGGGGGGGTGGGAAGTGTCCGGACTGGGAAGGGGGGGAAAAGTGTCGCAGGAAACTTGGAAGGGGGGGAAAAAGTGTTCCAGGGACTTTGGAAGGGGTGGTAAAAGTGTCCGGAACTTGAAGGGGGGTTAAAAGTTAGTAAACGGCACTTGAAGGGGGTAACAAAGTGTCCGGACTGAAGGAATGGGGGGAAAAGTGGTCCAGGACTGGAAGGGGTGTAAAATTGTCCTGACCTGGAAGTGGGGGTAAAGTGTCCCCGGACTGGAAGTTGGGGAAAAGATGCCCAGACTGGAAGGGGGTAAAAGTGACCAGAACTGGAATGGGGGGGTAAAAGTGTCCGGCACAACAATGGGATGGGGGCGAAAGTGTCCGGACTTGGAGGGTGGGAAAAAGTGTCTCGGACTTGCAGGGTGTGAAAGTGTTCGGACTGGTGGAGGGGGGGAACGGGAGTGTTCCGTACTGGAAGGGGGGGAAAGTGTCCGGAACTGGAATGGGGGTGAAAGTGTCCTGCACGTGGAAGGGGGTGGGGAAGATGTGTCCGGACCTGGAAGGCGGGGAAAGTGTCCGGACTGGAAGGGGGGGAAAGTGTCCGAACTGGAAAGGGGGAAGTATGTGGACTGGAGAGGGGGGGGGAAGTGTCCAGACATGAAGTGTGTTAAAGAAGGGGAAACCAGTTTTGAAGAAACACAATGCAGTGGGAGACCATCGGTGTCAGACAGCCGGCACTTTCCTCCTTCATCAAGAACTCAATGACGACGTTGTTGCTTCAGCTTGGAATCCATAATTTACCTGCGAAGGAAGAAAAAGGAGTTCCTATAGAAGAAGAGTTAGGCACAAAAATCCATGGATGATTCAATTTTTCATTCAACCAGCGGGTTTATAGTTTAAGGGGAATAAAAATGACTCGAATCCTCCCCACTGCGCCTTTGTATTCTGACAATGCAGAGACTTCCCCCGCCATCAGAATACTTTTGAGTTTCGAGCGGCAAAAATCTGGCATGGCTCTGTTGTACAGAAGTCGCTCGGTAGGGATTGACGACGGTACATGCCAACCTGCCCATTACATAGGAATGAAATGCACGCCGGTCCCTGCTGAACCAGCCGAATGTCAATCCATGTATGGCCGGCTTTACTCTACCAATGTGTGAGATCTTGAATGACCTCTGTAAACCAATAAAAAAAGTTGAAGCCCCGCGTCTGCATTACTTTTCATACAGCCCGCCTACATTGTCAATTACAGAGAAGTGACAATTCACTTTGCATTGACTCTCTGCTAGAAGTTCTCTTCTTGGCTCATTGCACATCTAATTGACAGATAAATGGATATTTAAGACTGTTAATTGCTTGTAGGTGTCATCCGGTGTCATAGAGAATGTCGTTGTTGAGAAGTGTTTAGCTTGATCATGAAGTGGATTCAGTGGAAAATGTAACCGCTGTTGTAAAACGGGAGCACTCAGAATCTGGTGCAGCTGTGCATGGGAGCCAATCAGCTTCTGACTTCAGCTTGTGCAATCAACTTCTTCCCACCAGAGGTATATATACACTATATTGCCCCAAGTACTGTCCCCCCCCCGTATATACACTATATTGCCTCAAGTATTGTCCCCCCCCGTATATACACTATATTGCCCCAAGTATTGTCCCCTCCCCGCCCCCCCTATATACACTATATTGCCCCAAGTATTGTCCCCCCCCGTATATATACACTATATTGCCCCAAGTATTGTCCCCCCCCGTATATACACTATATTGCCCCAAGTATTTGTCCCCCCCCCCGTATATACACTATATTACCCCAAGTATTGTCCCCCCCCCGTATAAATACACTATATTACCCCAAGTATTGTCCCCCCCCGCGGGTATAGTACCACTATATTACCTCCAAGTATTGTCCCCCCCCCCGTATATTACACTATACTTACCCCAAGTATTGTCCCCCCCCCCGTAAATAGACACTTATATTACCCCAAGTGTATTGTCCCCCCCCCGTAATATACACTATATTGCCCCAAGTATTTCGTCCCCCCTAACCCCCCATATATACACTATATTGCCCCAATTATTGTCCCCCCCCGTATTTTACACTATATTTGCCCCACATTAATTGGGCCGCCAGCATTTTCCCCGGACATGACCTTTAATGCCCACCCTGTCTTATTCCATACGGGTTTCATCAGTATAAATGACGTTTAGTAGCTGTACTTGCATTGAATGGAGGCTGGGTTTTTCTCATGCTTTGGTACCATCTTCTGTGATTGTATGCGATTATTGTGATGAATATACACTATATTGCCCCAAGTAAGTATTGTCCCCGACCCCCCGTATCAGTTTTATACACTATATTGCCAAAAGTATTGTCCCCACCTCCCGTATATACACTTTATTGCCCCAAGTATTGTCCCCAACCCCCCCTTATATACACTATATTGCACCAAGTATTGTCCCCACCCCCCGTATATACAACTATATTTGCCCCAAGTATTGTCCCCCCACCCCCTCGGTATATACACTATATTGCCCCAAGTCATTGTGCCCGCCCCCCCGTATATACACTATATATTGCCCCAAGTATTGTCCCCACCCCCCCCATATTAGCCTTATATACACTATATTGCCCCCAAGAAAGTATTGTCCCCGCCCCCCGTATCTACACTATAATTGCCCAAGTATTGTCCCCACCCCATCGTATATACACTCTTATCTGCCCCAAGTAATTGTCCCCAACCTCCCGTATATACACTTATATTGCCCAATGTATTGTACCCGCCCCCCTTATATATACACTATATTGCCCCAAGTATTGTCTCCCCACCCCTCGTATATACACCTATCTTGCCCCTATAGTATTGTCCCCCGCCCCACATAAATATAACACTAAACTTGCCTCAAGTATTGTCCCCGCCCCCTTATATAAACACTATAATTGGACCAAAGTAATTTGTCCCCACCCCCCTTTTTTCACACTTAACCCCAATATTTCCCCGCCCCCCCAAAAAATATACCAATA
>CATNWA010006475.1:0-11349 GCA_951230385.1 Staurois parvus
CTTCTACCCCCTTCCTAACTACCGGGCACTTCTACCCCCTTCCTAACTACCGGGCACTTCTTCCCCCTTCCTGCCTACAGGGCACTTCTACCCCCTTCCTGCCTACAGGGCACTTCTACCCCCTTCCTGCCCACCTGGCACTTCTACCCCCTTCCTGCCTGCAGGGCACTTCTACCCCCTTCCCGCCTACAGGGCACTTCTACCCCCTTCCCGCCTACAGGGCACTTCTACCCCCTTCCTGCCTACTGGGCACTTCTACCCCCTTCCCACCTACTGGGCACTTCTACCCCCTTCCTGCCTACCGGGCACTTCTACCCCCTTCCTGCCTACAGGACACTTCTAAACCCCCCTTCCTGCCTACAGGACCACTCAATGGCACTGATAGGCAGCACTAATGAGGTAACGCACTGATAATGGGTACTGATAGACAGCACTGATAGGTGGCACTGACTGGCATCACTGCTGGGCGCTGACTGGTGCAACTGCTGGGCTGCACTGATGGGCACAGGTGGGTGGCACTGGTGGGCACAGGTGGGTGGCACTGGTGGGCACAGGTGGGTGTACAGATTGGTGCAGTGCTGGGCACAGGTGGCTGACACAGGTGGGTGTACAGATTGGTGCAGTGCTAGGCACAGGTGGGCGTAACTGGTGGGTGGCACTGCTGGGCACCGATCATCAAGGCACTGATCATCACTGGCCTAATGATCGGTGCCGATCCCCGCTCTGACAACTGCCGGTTCTCGTCAGTACTTTCCTGGTGCTCTGACAGCGTGAGGAAAGAGAACCTGCAATGGCATTTCCCGGTGATCAGTGTGTCATTGGACACGGCTGATCAGGTGCTGAAATCCAGGCATAATTGGCCTTTTAACACATTACGTGATCAGCCGTGTACATAGAACACAGCGATCACGGAGATCGCCGGGTGTGCGGACCAGGGGGCGCCCAGGAGAGCGCGTTCTGGGGGGACGTCATATGATGTCCACCCAGAACTGGCCGGACGCAGTGTAGCCGTCATTCGGATATCTGCTGTTGGCAATTAGTTAATCAAAACAAAAAAAAAAGAAAAAAAAAAAAGATTCTAATTTCCATACAGATATCATTTGGGCATTTTAGAGCCCCGAGAAAAAGAAGACAAGAGTTCATCATGACTGAAGAATGATCAGATATATTGTATAGAACATAGTTTATAGACTGTATTGTTCCCCCCAACCAATTAATAACACATAGAAAAGACATGTCGGATGATCCATTATTGCCTACATTCATCTAAAGAAATAGGATTTTATTGGAGTAGAAAGTATTTTTTAATTTTACATATTTCCAGTCTTTTCAAAAGCTATATGAAAGTTTAATTTTCTTTTGAAACTAAGAAAAAAAATGATACTTAACTTCCTATGGAGACACCCAAGCAGGTGCATTGGCAAGATGATGGTCCATGTGTCCATTCACACACAGGCCACGGCTTGGCCACGCCTCCTCTTACTTCATTACATGACTGCCTGTGATTTACAGCAGTGGGAGCCAATGACAAGGCAGAGAAAAGGGACAGCCAAGGCTGTTGTGGCCATTCATTGATATCAATGGGGATCAAGTAAATATTGTGGGGGGGGGGGGGGGGTTGGCGGGGATGGGTGTACTGCAGCATACATGTTTTTGTAATGCATGCATACAATGCATGAAGCTGAAAGAACTTAAGCCTTTAAAATCAATTTATCATGGAAAATAAACAGTGGTGATGCAAAATAATACAAAGTAAATAAATAATAAAAATAATATTTATATATATATTGGTAATCAAATTCAATTTATTACAACATTACATGACTCTGCAACGGCCAGTTAAAGTAGCGCTGTAATGAATAGCTAGAAAGGCTGTCGTCATGGAGGTAAAACCTTGCAGACAACAAGTGGATAAGCACAACATAAATCTAAATATCAGCCATAACAATGTTGATACATACAAAACATGACTAGATAGTAGGATACAATAGGCCATGGCCCTTTTATTGGTGAAACAAAAAACATTTGATTTCAAAAAATGTTAGAAAATATATTTTAAATCATATAAAAGATAAAAAAAAAAAAACACATTTAAACAATAAATGAATGCTTGAATACTGCTATAACAACAATAGTCCATTCATTTATTTTTTCTCACTGTTGACCAGGGGTGGACTAACCACTCATGGGGCCCCTGTGTCCTTGCCCAAACAAAAAAGCCTATGAAAAAGGTACCAGGGGCATCTCATGGGGCCCCCTACTGTCCCCTGGCCCTGGGGCAGGCAGTGCCCGAGTTTAAAAATGGTGAGTCTATTCCTGCTATTGACCAGAGGAAGTAGGCTACACTATTGCAAGGTGAGACATTGATGCCTGAAAACAGATGAAGGAGATGAATTATCCAGAAGTCACAGGAGCAGAATTCTGGAAAGGTGATCTGGATACACCATTATCAGCCAAGTTCTCTATCCACATGGATAAGTACACGTCCTGTCACAGGTTGATGTGACCATTGAAGATCTGCAAGGGCACACCCAATAGCAACAACAATGCTGTATACAGCGAACAAAGCCTGGACCTAAAACAGAAAACAAAGAGAAGAGTTAGAAACCAACAAATAGAACAATGATATTTCACAGGATAACAGACATACATGAACAATGTAACATACAACAGCATGAAGACTAAACACACCGGCCATGACACCCAAGAATTACAGAGAGCAACACCGCAAGCAGCCTGACACCCCCCCATATCTACCTACAGAAGTCCAAGGATGATCCCAATCCAACAGAACAGAAACAACAGACTGACAACCTGACACACGTCACCTCAACCTGATTACAGGACAAAATGAAACATTTCCTGCACCCCAAACAAAAACACAGACTCCTAGCAAACACAGCAACACTCCACAACTGATCATAAAAAACAATTGGCACAAGCAACTGACAACACAGACTGACCGACATCCAGACTACAACTACAACTCAACCACTGTGTCCTCCCCCATGTCATTGTAATTGTCCTCCCCATGTCACTGACCCCCCAATGTCACTGTCCTCCCCATGTCATTGTAATTGTCCTCCCCATGTCACTGACCCCCCAATGTCACTGTCCTCCCCATGTCATTGTAATTGTCCTCCCCATGTCACTGACCCCCCAATGTCACTGTCCTCCCCATGTCACTGATTGTCCCCCCAATGTCACTGTCCCCCCATGTCATTGTAATTGTCCTCCCCATGTCACTGTCCCCCCATGTCATGACCCCCCACTGTCCTCCCCATGTCATTGTAATTGTCCTCCCCATGTCACTGACCCCCCAATGTCACTGTCCTCCCCATGTCATTGTAATTGTCCTCCCCATGTCACTGACCCCCCAATGTCACTGTCCTCCCCATGTCATTGTCCTCCCCATGTCACTGACCCCCCAATGTCACTGTCCTCCCCATGTCATTGTAATTGTCCTCCCCATGTCAGGACCCCCCAATGTCACTGTCCTCCCATGTCATGTTGTAATTGTCCTCCCCATGTCACTGACCCCCCAATGTCACTGTCCCCTCCCCATGTCATTGTCCCCCCATGTCACTGACCCCCCAATGTCACTGTCCTCCCCATGTCATTGTAATTGTCCTCCCCATGTCACTCCCCCCAATGTCACTGTCCCCCCCCCAATGTCACTGTCCTCCCCATGTCATTGTAATTGTCCTCCCCATGTCACTGACCCCCCAATGTCACTGTCCCCATGTCATTGTAATTGTCCTCCCCATGTCACTGACCCCCCAATGTCACTGTCCTCCCCATGTCTGACCCCCCATGTCACTGTCCCCCCATGTCACTGACCCCCCAATGTCACTGTCCTCCCATGTCACTGTCATGTCACTGTCCTCCCCATGTCAGGACCCCCCAATGTCACTGTCCTCCCCATGTCTGTCCTCCCCCATCCCCATGTCACTGGACCCACCATGTCACTGTCCCCCATGTCACTTTCCTCACCATGTCAGGTCCTACCATGTCACTGCCCCCTCACATGTCACTGTCCTCCCCATGTCACTGCCCCCCACATGTCACTGTCCTCCCCATGTCACTGCCCCCCCCACATGTCACTGTCCTCCCCATGTCAAGCCCCACCATGTCACTGCCCCCACATGTCAATGTGCCTCATATTTAATGCCCCCCCATATCACTGCCAACCCCCATATCATTGCCCCACTCAAATTTGAACTCTCCCCCTACCATGTCACTGTACCCAGGGGCGAAATTTGTTGCGAGGCAAACAAGGCGTTTACCTAGGGTGGAACTTTTTAGGGGGTTGGCGCGGTGCTGCCGCCACCCCTTCCAATGGAAAGGACACTGTGTACCGGAGCGGGAAGGGGTCTGCTGTGTCTTACCTGGTTCCGTGTCCCAGTCCCACGATGATGCAGTCCAGGAATCGCTGCTCCTTCATTCACTCCGCCCGCTCCCTCACTCCATGTTCGCATGCTGCTGCTCGCCTCCGCCTCCTCACCGGTGATTGGGCAACAGAACTGTAGCTCAGGAAAGGCACACAGGCGGCCAATCACATGCAAGGAGCCGGAGCCGAACGGACCCACAACATCGAGTGAGGGAGCAGCCAGAGTGAATGAAAGAGGACAGCTGACCGCCGGTAAGTGTGCCGTGCAGATGGTGCTGCTGCAACCAGGTATGCTGCCTGCAGCAGCACCTACCCTGGCGCAGGGGTCAGCATGTTAAGTGTCTTTGGTGTAAGTGGGAGGAATAGTGCCCCATCATTGGTGTCACTGATACTAATGATGGGGCACTATTCATCCCACTAACACCAACCATGGTGCACTATTCCTCCCCCAACTGATACCAATAATGTGGCACGTGAAGATCTCCCCCCTTGTCCATAACCACAGCTAGATCAGTCCCCCATGAAGATCTGCCCCCCTTGTCATTCCCCCCAGCAAAATCAGTCCGCCGTGAAGATCTGCCCCCCTTGTCATTCCCCCCCCAAGATCAGTCCCCCGTGAAGATCTGCCCCCCTTGTCATTTCCCCCCCCCAAGATCTGTCCCCCGTGAAGATGTGCCCCCCTTGTCATTTCCCCCCCCAGCAAGATCAGTCCCCCGTGAAGATCTGCCCCCCTTGTCATTCCCCCCCAGCAAGATCAGTCCCCCTTGAAGATCTGCCCCCCCCTTGTCATTCCCCCCCAAGATCAGTCCCCCGTGAAGATGTGCCCCCCCTTGTCATTATTCCCCAGCAAAATCAGCCCCCCGTGAAGATCTGCCCCCCTTGTCATTCCCCCCAGCAAAATCAGTCCCCCGTGAAGATGTGCCCCCCCCTTGTCATTATTCCCCCCCCAGCAAAATCAGTCCCCGTGAAGATCTGCCCCCCTTGTCATCCCCCCCAGCAAGATCAGTCCCCGTGAAGATGTGCCCCCCTTGTCATTCCCCCCCAGCAAAATCAGTCCCCCGTGAAGATGTGCCCCCTTGTCATTCCCCCCCAGCAAGATCAATCCGCCGTGAAGATGTGCCCCCCTTGTCATTACCCCCCAGCAAAATCATTCCCCGTGAAGATGTGCCCCCCCCTTGTCATTATTCCCCAGCAAGATCAGTCCCCCGTGAAGATCTGCCCCCCTTGTCATTCCCCCCCCCAGCAAGATCAGTCCCCCCGTGAAGATGTGCCCCCCTTGTCATTATTCACCAGCAAAATCAGTCCCCCGTGAAGATGTGCCCCCCTTGTCATTCCCCCCCAGCAAGATCAATCCCCCGTGAAGATCTGCCCCCCCTTGTCATTATTCCCCAGCAAAATCAGTCCCCCATGAAGATGTGCCCCCCCTGTCATTATTCCCCAGCAAGATCGGTCCCCCTTGAAGATCTGCCCCCCCTTGTCATTCCCCCGCAGCAAGATCAGTCCCCGTGAAGATATGCCCCCCCTTGCCATTCCCCCCCATCAAGATCAGTCCCCCTTGAAGATCTGCCCCCCTTGTCATTATTCCCAGCAAGATCAGTCCCCCATGAAGATCTGCCCCCCTTGTCATTCCCCCCCCAGCAAGATCAGTCCCCCTTGAAGATCTGCCCCCCTTGTCATTATTCCACAGAAAGATCAGTCCCCCCGTGAAGATCTGCCCCCCTTGTCATTCCCCCCCAGCAAGATCAGTCCGCCGTGAAGATCTGCCCCCCTTGTCATTACCCCCCCCTCACCCCAGGATCAGTACCCCGTGAAGATCTGCCCCCCATTGAGGCAAACATCCCCCCCTAGCAATAAGCTCAGTCTCCCTTGCTGCAAATCCCCACCCCCATGTGACTGGAACCCACGTGTAACTGCACCACCAAAACATGTTATGGCCCCCCAATATCACTGATCCCCCCACATGTGACTGTACTTGCCATGTCACCCCCCCAAGCAGCTTGGCAACATCAGGATCGTCAGCAGCAGTGATCCGAGGGATGTGACTCCTGTAATATTGGGATCGTCAGCAGCAGTGATCCGAGGGATGTGACTCCTGTAATATTGGGATCATCAGCAGCAGTGATCAGAGGGATGTGACTCCTGTAATATCGGGATCGTCAGCAGCAGTGATCCGAGGGATGTGACTCCTGTAATATCGGGATCGTCAGCAGCAGTGATCCGAGGGATGCGACTCCTGTAATATCGGGATCGTCGGCAGCAGCAGTGATCCGAGGGATGTGACTCCTGTAATATCGGGATCGTCAGCAGCAGTGATCCAGAGGGATGTGACTCCTGTAATATCGGGATCGTCAGCAGCAGTGATCCGAGGGATGTGACTCCTGTAATATCGGGATCGTCAGCAGCAGTGATCCGAGGGATGTGACTCCTGTAACATCAGGATCGTCAGCAGCAGTGATCCGAGGGATGTGACTCCTGTAATATCGGGATCGTCAGCAGCAGTGATCCGAGGGATGTGACTCCTGTAATATCGGGATCGTCAGCAGCAGTGATCCGAGGGATGCGACTCCTGTAATATCGGGATCGTCAGCAGCAGTGATCCGAGGGATGCGACTCCTGTAATATCGGGATCGTCAGCAGCAGTGATCCGAGGGATGTGACTCCTGTAATATCGGGATCGTCAGCAGCAGTGATCCGAGGGATGTGACGACTCCTGTAACATCGGGATCGTCAGCAGCAGTGATCCGAGGGACGTGACTCCTGTAACATCGGGATCGTCAGCAGCAGTGATCCGAGGGACGTGACTCCTGTAACATCGGGAT
Source organism: Staurois parvus (assembly GCA_951230385.1). Taxonomy (NCBI): domain Eukaryota; kingdom Metazoa; phylum Chordata; class Amphibia; order Anura; family Ranidae; genus Staurois; species Staurois parvus. Next base: position 7,210 of record CATNWA010006475.1, read on the forward strand.
CGTCACAGCAGTGATCCGAGGGATGCGACTCCTGTAATATCGGGATCGTCAGCAGCAGTGATCCGAGGGATGTGACTCCTGTAATATCGGGATCGTCAGTAGCAGTGATCCGAGGGATGCGACTCCTGTAATATCGGGATCGTCAGCAGCAGTGATCCGAGGGATGTGACTCCTGTAATATCGGGATCGTCAGCAGCAGTGATCCGAGGGATGTGACTCCTGTAATATCGGGATCGTCAGCAGCAGTGATCCGAGGGATGTGACTCCTGTAATATCGGGATCGTCAGCAGCAGTGATCCGAGGGATGTGACTCCTGTAACATCGGGATCGTCAGCAGCAGTGATCCGAGGGATGTGACTTCTGTAATATCGGGATTAGAGATGAGCGAATCGAACCAGGCGAACCGGAATTCGAGTTGAATTTCAGGAAATATTCGATTCGCGGCGAAACCGAAATTTTGCCTACTTCGGGTGCGCGAATCGAACATTTCCCGATCAGCCGGCAAAAGTTGTATCTATTAGTTTCCATTTAGGATACAGATGTTTCAACCACTGTACATGTGAAGAAGCTGTGAGAGAACTGTCAGAAATAGAGGAACTCTGCACATACACTTTTTGCCGGCTTGGAATTATTCTTCTTTTCATCCTACTTCTTCTTCTTCTTCTTCTTCATCCTCATCCTCATCCTCTTCTTCTGAGGATGAGGATGAAGAAGAAGAAGAAGAAGTAGGATGAAAAGAAGAATAATTCCAAGCCGGCAAAAAGTGTATGTGCAGAGTTCCTCTATTCTGCAGATACACTTAGAGGAGCTCTGCAGATACACTTAGAGGAGCTCTGCACATACACTTTTTGCCTGTTTGGAAGGATGAAAATAAGATTAATTCCAAGCCAGGCAAAAAGTGTATGTGCAGAGCTCCTTAAGTGTATCTGCAGAGCTCCTCTAAGTGTATCTGACAGAATGTCATTTATGGAAACAAATACTTACAATGTTTCAAACGCGCTGTATGGAAGGACAGTCCCAGAACTGTCATTAATAGTCTATTTCTGACAGTTCCATGACATTCCCTCCATACAGCGGTTGAAACAGCTGTATGGAGTGAATGTCCCAGAACTGTCAGAAATAGACTATTTATGACAGTTCTGGGACACTCACTCCATACAGCGGTTGAAACATTGTATCTATTTTTTTCCATAAATGACATTCTGCAGATACACTTAGAGGAGCGTGCAGATACACTTTTAATAGATACAATGTTTCAACCGCTGTATGGAGGTGAATGTCCCAAGATTCTGTCAGAAATAGACAGAAATGTCACAGTTCTGTCCCTCCTTCTTCTCATCCTACTCCTTCTTCCATCGCTTCTGACATCCTTTCCTTCTTCTCATCCTTCTCCTTCTTCTCATCCATTTCCTTGGAACTTCTCATCCATTCTCCTTCTTCTCATCCTTCTTCTCATCCTTTCCTTCTTCTATCCTTCTCATTCTCCATTGTTTCTCATCCTTCTCCATCTCCTTCTTCTCATCCTTCTCTTCTTCTCATCCTTCTCCTTCTCCATCTTCTCATCCTTTCTCCTTTTCCTTCTTCCTCATCCCTTCTCTTCTGCTTCCCCTTCTCTTCTCCTTCTTTTCATCCTACTTCTCTCTTCTCCTTCTTCTCATGATCCTTTCTCCTTCTTCTCATCCTTCTCCTATCTCCTTCCTCATCCTTCTCCTTAACTTCTCATCCTTCCTTATCTTCTCATCCTTCTCTCCTTCTCCTTCTTCTCATCCTTCTCCATCTTCTCATCCTTCTCCTTCTCCTTCTTCTCATCCTTCTCCTTCTATTCTCATCCTTCTCCTTCTCTTCTTCACCTCCTTCTCCTTCTTCTCATCCTTCTCATACCTTCTCCTCCATCCTTCTCTTCTCCTTCTTCTCATCCTTCTCCTTCTCCTTACTCATCCTTCTCATCCTTCTCCTTCTCCTCATCCTTCTCCTTCTCCTTCTTCTCATCTTCTCCTTCTCCTTCTTCTCATCCTTCTCTTCTTCTTCCTTCTCCTTCTCCTTCTTCTCATCCTTCTCCTTCTTCTCATCCTTCTTCTCATCCTATTCCTTCTTCTCATCCTTCTCCTTCTTCTCATCCTTCTCCTTCTCCTTCTTCTCATCCTTCTCTTCTCCTCATCCTTCTCCTTCTCCTTCTTCTCATCCTTCTCCTTCTCCATCTTTTCATCCTTCTCCTTCTTCATCCTTCTCTCTTCTCCTTCTTCTCATCCTTCTCCTTCTCCTTCTTCTCATCCTTCTCCTTCTCCTTCTTCTCACTTCTCCTTCTCCTTCTCATTCTTCTTCCCTCATCCTTCTCCTTCTCCTTCTTCTCATCCTTCTCCTTCTCCTTCTTCTCATTCCTTCTCCTTCTCCTTCTTCTCATCCTTCTCCTTCTCCATCTTCTCATCCTTCTCAATTCTTCTCATCCCTTCTCCTTCTCCTTCTCCTTCCTCATCTCCAAGGGCATTTAAATTAAAAGGTAGAGTGTTCTGCACTAATTTAAAGGCTCTCTGAAGCCTAGAAAACCTTTTTATAAGTCATCTTCGTAGCGAAGAAATTCGCATCGAATCGAATTTCACACTGGAATTCGCCGAATCAGGCGAATCGAATTTTTGAGAAATTCGCTCATCTCTAATCGGGATCGTTCAGCAGCAGTGATCCGAGGGATGTGACTCCTGTAACATCAGGGATCGTCAGCAGCAGTGATGCCGAGGGATGTGACTCCCTGTAACATCGGGATCGTCAGCAGCAGTGATCCGAGGGATGTGACTCCTGTAACATCGGGATCGTCAGCAGCAGTGATCCGAGGGATGTGAATCCTGTAATATCGGGATCGTCAGCAGCAGTGATCCGAGGGATGTGACTCCTGTTAATATCGGATCGTCAGCAGCAGTGATGCCGAGGAATGTGACTCCTGTTGTAACATCGGGATCGTCAGCAGCAGTGAGCCGAGGGATGCGACTCCTGTAATATCAGGATCGTCAGCAGCAGTGTGATCGAGGGATGCGACTCCTGTAATATCAGGATCCTCAGCGCAGTGATCGTCCGAGGGTATGCGACTCCTGTAATATCAGGATCGTCAGCAGCAGTGATCCGAGGGATGTGACTCCTGTAATATCAGGTATCATCAGCGCATGTGATTCCGTGGGATGGGACTCCTGTAACATCGGGATCGTCGAGGTCAGCGGTGATCCGAGGAATGCCTGTGACTCCTGTAATATTTCAGGATCGTCAGGCAGCAGTGATCCGAGGGATGCGGACTCCTGTAATATCGGGATCAGCTCAGCAGCAGTGATCCGAGGGATGTGAATCTCTGTAACATCAGGATTCGTCAGTAGCAGTGATCCGAGGGGATGCCGACTCCTGTAATATCAGGATCGGTCAGAGCAGCAGTGGATTCCGAGGGATGTGACTCCTGTAATATCAGGATCGTCTAGCAGCAGTGATCCGAGGGATGGCCGTCTCCTGTAACATCGGGATCGTCAGCTAGCAGTGATCCGAGGGATGTGACTCCTGTAATATCAGGATCCGTAAGCAGCAGCTGATCCGAGGGATGCGACTACTGTAATTGCAAGTCCCAGCATGTGATAGGGAAGTTAACACTTCTCTCAGAGCGAGCATCGCTGATCGTTCTGCTTATGCCTGAATCTGGCACATGTGCAGATTACATTCAGGGCGGGCATATCCTCACGGAGAGCACATTTACATTGCAACCGGCACATTTTGTCCCACTTGGATTATTAGACATTAGCCGGGTGGTGGTGATTGGTATTACACACAGCGGGGGGAGGGCCAGATTCTCAGATCATTGTCACCCCACTAGTCTATACTGTCACGGGGTTTGGCACAGCCAATCATGTGGCTCCTATTATGTCCTTCCAGATGACCAGTCCTAGTACATAGGGAGCTCATCTTCCATAATACATTTCATGATACAACAAGATGGAATCTGTGATAGAGAGTCATTGTACAAAGTCTTGTGACCCGACTTGTATCCGGGAATAATTGCATGGCCTTCTACTTCATCCTGCTTCCTGTTCTATGCTGACCTGGATGCAGTTATGTTGGTACAACATGATTCCTCACACCAGCAGCTTGTGTTTTTCCCCTTCCTTCCTGAAA
>CATNWA010006476.1:0-10513 GCA_951230385.1 Staurois parvus
CTCATAAGTTTTATGGTTTAAAATTTTACCTGTTTTCTCCTCATACCCTTTGGGGAAAAACCTATTTAAACAAAGTACAACCCCCTTGTTGACAAATTTCACATATTGGAGGGGTCTTAGATTTTACGGGACCCCACTCCGGCCGCTTAGGGTGGGACTTCTTTTTCTTTCCTGTTGGTCCCGCCCTTTCAAAACCCGATGCCGGGCCCCCCCCCCCCCCGAGCTTGGACCTCCCTTTAATGTTTGAGGGAAAAGATCTACTCTTTTCTGGGGGTCCCCTTAAATTTTACATTTACTTAAACCACTGTCATCCCCACGGGCCGCGTACCGTGCCCCACTCCCTTTAACCCCCGGGGCTATTTCCAGTTAATAAACTATTGGGGGGTTTACAGCCCCCCTGAACCACCCTGAAATTTTTGGGGGCCCCGGGAAACCCCTCCTCGGGCCCCAAATGACCCCCCTCCCTTTTCCTGGGACCTTTCCCCTTTTTTTCCCCCCCCCCCTTTCCTTTATATGGGTCCATACCCACCCTTCCTTTTTAGCTTCAAACCATCTTACATAGCATTACCACTTCTTTCCCCGGCTAAAAAAACTTTATCACTAACAAAACCCCCACACGTTTCCTTTTTGGCCCATTAAAATTCCCAAAACCCCGAACATTTAGGGGCCCCACACCCCCTGCAGAAGCCCCAACAAAAGCCCTTTTCCCCTCTTTTGCATCCCCTCAAAGGCCCATGTAGTCCCCCCTGCAGGAAAAACACTACAAAAACCCAAAAAACCCCTCCCAATCTTTGGGCCCCCCAAAACAGCCTCACCTCAACCCCAAAACCCCAAAAGGGGTACCCTTTGCCTTCCCTCGGGAAAGACACCCCTTTTCATTATTAATGAAATTTTGAAGGGCCCTGAGGGGCCCTTTTCTCCTGGTTAAAAAGGGCAACTCCAATGAGCGTTAAACCCTATCCTTTTTATCCCCCGAACCAAAGGGCCCTTTCCATTCCTCTTCCCCCCATTTTCGGGATAGACCACCATACGGAGGTACTTTTTCTGCGGGGGGGGACCTTCAAATTTTCCCCAAAACCCTTTTTTCCCTTTTTTGACTTTCCCCAACCCTCTCCCCCCCCACCCCCAAGCAAAACCCCAAACCCCCGTTAAAAGCATCATTCCAGATAGATTTCCTGGGGAACTTAAAACCAAATAAAACCCTCAATACACTTTTTATTACAAAACCCCTCCTAAAAACCCTTTTCTAGGGGAAATCAAAATTGTCAAAAACCCCCCCGCCCTCCCTCCCGGCCCCTTGACCTCTGAAAAACTTTCAATCCCTTGGTCGATCATAGCGCCGTACACCTCCATGGCCCCCCTAGTCCCATCCCCTTTTGAACCCCCCAGGGGGTCATTAAAGGGCAATTTACACAAATCCAACTCCAAATGCTTTAGAAATTGAAGCGCTCTCAAAAATTACTTATCCCCTAAACCCAAACACCCCCATATATCCCCCCCCACCCTCCCCCACCCCCCACCCATCCCCTAACATTCTCTCTCCTCACCCCCCACCTTAATTAGCAGGGATTAGAACAACCCATCACCCCAACCGAAAACCCAAAAGGCCCGTTAAAAATTTAAACTTTGCCCAAAAGGGCCCCGGAAAACCGGGTTTGGGTTTTTTCCCTACTTTTTAAAAAAATTCACCCCCTCTTCATAGGGCCCCTCCCACCAATGGCCCTTTTAAAAGCCATTTTAAACGGGCCCCCCAATTTTCCCTTTTTCCTAGAAAAATGCAACTAACACTCAATAACCCAAAATCCCAAACTCGGTAAAACCAATGGCCAAATAAGGGCCCAACTCCCTCCTCAAAATTGATATTTAAAAACCAAACCCCAAAAATTTTTTTCCACACACGGGCCCCAATATAAAGTATAGGTTTTTTTAATCCATAAGGAACCCCGGGGGGGAATTTATTCCAACCGACCGCCGGAGATAATGTCAAAACGCGCAACCCCTTGGAAAACATTCCAAAATCCCGCAACAAAACCAAATACCGGGTTTCCTGTTCTTGGACATCAGGGAAAGGGATTTGATATGGTTTTTTTTGGCCTATCTATGCTTACATTCTGAGCCACTGGGGCCCCTTGGGCCCCCACTTTTAACCTGGAGTTTTCCCCAATATAAACGGAAACCTTTTCCCCGAAAAAGAACCAGGGCCAAAAGGGTTTAAACCCCCCCCGGGGCCCCCTTCCCCCAACTCCCCCTGGGACAAGGCCCGGGGGTGCCCCTCTTCCCTTGCCTTTTCTTTTCCCTAGAACCGCTTGCCCTCCAATTAAGCCAACCCAGATGTCCGAGGGGTTGGATAGGGGGGATCTCACCACAACCCAGGCGGAATTTCCCGATGATTTTTTCACCATTTCCACTTCTCCCCTTACTTCCCCTCCTTTCCCCCTCCGGGTTCCGAGAGGTTTGGTTTATTCCCCTGGCCTAAAAAATTAAACCCGCAAAAACCATGGCTTTTTAATAATTTTTTCTCCCCCTTTAACTGGCCCCCTTTAAACAGATTCTCCCCTTTCCTTGGGTTTCAGAATCTAATTTTCCCTTTTCCCGGGGAACAAACTGACCCCCCAAATTTCGACCTGTATGCAGCTAAAAAAAAATGCCTATGCTAAACACACCTTATTGGGTTTTAAAAAAGACAAATGGGCCCCCTTACCACCCGCTTGGGTTTTTCAGAAAAACCCCGTTTTTAAAGATGTCAATACTTCCCCAAAAAAATTTTATCTATTCAGGGGTTCCCCAATACCATTTCCTCCCCCCCTATCTTAGCGTACTACAAACGGGGTTTTTTTCTCTTTCATATGGGGCACTACTTGCCCCTGCATACCTCGCATACCCCCCCCTCCACCCTCTTTCCCCTCCAAAAACCCCTGGGGGTCCTTGGGCCCTTTCCCAAAGGGTTGGGAAAAAAATTTTCAGGGACACACTTTTTCACAATGCCAAAATACCAAGCGACCTTAAAAAATTCCTCATGGGGGTTTGGGTTTTCCAACCCATAGATTGAACCCCCCCGTCCCCGGCTAACTTACTTTTGGGTTAGACCAATTGAAACGCCGCTTCCCGAACGAACCCCTTTACCCTCCACTTTCCCATCAGTTTTGGGGCAAAAAAAAGACCGCTACCTTCCCAAACATTTCATAACCCCTTACTTTTCATTTTTTTAAAAACCCACTTTTCCCCCCCGCATGGTCCCTCGCCACCCCTCATTCAACCCATGGACCTCTGCTTTAAACCCACTCCGCACAAAAACATTTTCCTTTCAGAAGGGAAAAAATTCCCAAAACCTTTTTCCTTTCCGGGACAAAAGGAATTAAGGGCCCCCCCTTTTTTTGGGCCCCCCAAAACAAAATACCCAACCAAACAAAACCATTCCCCTTTTGAACGGGCTGTTATAAAGGGTTTCCCCAAAAGGGCCTCATTTCCCGCCTAACTCCCCAACACAAAAAACGGTCTTTCCCCCCCACCCCCCCCCTTTATAAACCCTCAATGGGAAAAAAACCTGAACGGGAATTAAAATCCCCTTTTGATTGGGACCAAAATTTTGGGGGGCCCCCAAAACAAAATCATCAAAACCCGAAAAGTTGTAGCCTTGGGAAAACCCAAATATAAAGTTCGACTCGTTGGGGGACTTGGTCCCACGAAAGGCAAAATAAAATCCCTGACTACTCCCCCAACTGGGTTAGAGGCTGTGCAATCCGGGGCACATTATCATACGGGTGAACGGGGCCCGAAAAGCCCATATTTTTTTGGACCGATGTTTTCACTATAGATCCCAAAATTTTTGCAAATCGCTTCAACTTTAAACCGACAAAACCCCTCCTCAACTACCCCCCTCCTGGCGTAAACCCTCCCCAATTCAAACTCTCCTCCAAAACCACAGCACCAAACAGGGCATAGCAAAATCCTGGAAAACCTCCACCTAAGCATTTCTGCTGTAAAAATCAAAATAACGCAACCATGGAAAAGGCAAAGGTTTAAGCCAAAAATTCTCCCGATTCAATCCCAAGTTTCCCGAAAGCTGGAACCCTGGGGAGAGTGTTTCCTCCCCCCAAAAAATTTTTATAATCCCTCCTTTTTCCCGAATGCAAACAAAATATTTTCTGCCTTTCCGGGGCCACTTTTAACCGGGCAATCAAACTAATTCCATCCTTCCCCCCCAAATTTAAGGAGCCATCTTCACCACCCTTCTTCCTCCCCCCCCCTCTCTTTCCCCTTGGCTTTTCCCCCCGTCTATCCCTAATCCCCCCATGTGCTCGGAGATCCCATCCTCACGAACAAACTCTCTTTTGGCATGTTATTAACCCCATTGCACCCATTTTTTTCCATATACTTAGCAAAAAAGGGGTAGGGTACCTTGTTTCCTTGAATCTTTCTCTCCCTCTCTATTTAAAGACAATTTAAAACCCCGGGCATATATTCCCTCTATGTCCTGTTGTTAGTATACTTTTTTAACCCTACGGTTAATGTTTTTTACCCCAATTTTTTTTATACCCAAAAAAATGTTTGAACAAGAAAATCCTGGCCCCCCCTGAACCCTTTTTCACCCCTTTCATGTAATTTTAAAAGGGGGTTTAGTCTGTCCCCCCTTTCCCTTCTCTCCTCCAGACTGGACATGTTTAAATTCCTGGAAGGGCTATCCTATATGTTTTATCCCCCCCCATCCTTTTTTTTTCCCCATCTTTGGACTCAATTTTTTTTCTCATCAATATTTTTTTTTGTAAGCGAGGGCTACAGAACGGACACAGTTTCTAAGGGGGTTGCTGGTGACCCCCCTAGTGAAAGAAACTAATAGGGGAAACGGGGCCCCTTTCCCCCTGCCCGGGGACCCCCTAGTTATGAAAAATTTTTTTAGGGGAAAACGGGGCCTCCTTTTCCCCCCGCTGGTGAAACCCCCAGCGATATAAAGATCTTATTTGGGGGAAACGAACCTCCTTTCCCCCTCCGGGGGACCCCTCTATGATAAAAGATCATATAGAGGAATTTGGGACCCCCCTTCCTCCTGCCGGGGCACCCCTCTTGTGATTTAAAGTTTTAAAGAGGAAACGGGACCCCCCCGGGCCCGGGGACCCCCAGTGATATAAAAACCAATTTTAGAGAAAAAGGCCCCTTTTCCCTCTTCAGGACCCCTCCCAGTAGTAAAAGACGGGAAAATGGGGGCCTCCCCCTCCCCCCGGTGACCCCAGGGGTACAAAGACAAAAGGGGGAATCAGGACCTCCTTCCCCCGGCCCCGGGGGCCCCTCTAGTGAAAATAAAATCTATAATAAAAGGAAAACGGGAAAACCCCCTGCCTCCTGCCGGGGCCCCTCTAAATGATAAAAGATCTATAAAGGAATCGGGACCTTTCCTTTCCCCCCGCCGGTGACCCCCCTAGTGATATAAAGATTTTATATAGAGGAATCGGGTCCCCCCCTCCCGGGCCCGGGGACCCCTCATGAAAAAATCATATAAGGAGGGCCGGGGGCTCCTCCTCCCCCTGGGGACCCCCAAAGGGGAAAAAAGATCTATATAGAGGAATCGGACCCCTTCCCCCGCCGGGGGGGGGAAAAATCCCCTCAGAGTTATAAAAAATCTAATAGGGAATCAGGGCCCCCTTCCATATCCTGTCCCGGGGGGGGTCTGTGGGGGAAAAACACCGGCCAGCGGGTTACGCACCGGGGGACCCCAGGGAAAACTCGGGGGAAAACTGGGCTGTGCCGGGCCCCAAAAAGGGCACAGGAAAAGGAACCCCCCACACTCCGACTCTCCCCCGGCCCTTCTGCACAGTATGTACACAGCCCACGTACAGAGGGGGGGGGTGAGAAAGAAACCTTTCCACTTTCCCCAAATTTACAAAAATCTCCTAGCCCCTGGTGCCACTTTCCAGCAGCCCAGAGTGTAGCTCCATCCAGTTTTCCATAGCGAAGTAATATACCACAGTGCCCCCATTTTACCCCCACTTTACATGTGTCAAAAACAAGGCCCACGGCCAATTTAGCCCACCAATAATTTTCCCTGTGGGTTTTCACGGCCCCTTTTCCCACCTTTCCCCTGGCATCCCCTTTATCTGCCCCCACCCCTTTTTTTTTTTCCCTAAAAACGTTTAATTTATTTAAGGCAAAATGTTACAAAAAAAGCAAAAGATGCACCGATTGACATTTTGGGGATGCATACCAAAAAAGTAGGTTTGACTCTTGCAAAGAAAAAAACCATTGGAAAATTTTTTTGGGAACCCCCAAACAAAGACGGGGACAAGTTTGGAATACTCCCGGCATTATAGTAAAATTGGGGGTGGAATGGGTGCTGCATCGAACCCCTATGGGGTGCAATTCTCACTGCGGAGCTACAAAGGGGGGAAGATGCGGCACAAATGGGGAGACGGGCGAGAGTCCTTAAAGGGAATGAAAGGGCCCGTAGGGTAGCGGGAAAACACGTGAAGGGCGCTGTGTAAATAGAGAATAAAAAAATTCACATGCCTAAGTTCTCTAAAGAGGTAACCAGTACTAACTGGGGGAGTGTCAAGGGGGAAAAGAGATTAATTATTTTAAATAATTCATTTTAATAATTTCATCTTTTAAATTAATATAATACATATTTATCATCCCCCCCTAGTAAAAACAAAACCCCCATAGTAATTCATCCCCCATAAGTAATTCCCTCCCCCATATATAATTCCCCCCCCCCCATAATAATTTACCCCCCCTAGTAATTCATCCCCCATATAATTTTCCCCCCCCAATATAATTCCCTCCCCCCTAAATACATCCCCCCCTATAGTAAATTTAAACCCCCCCTATAGAAAAGGGGATCCCCCAAATAAATTTATGCCCCCTTAGAGTAATTCATCCCCCATATAATTCATCCCCCCTATTAAAACATCCCCCTTTTAGTAATTCATCCCCCATATATAATTCCCTCCCCCCCTATAGTAAAAGCCCTCCCCCATAGGGAAATTTTATCCCCCAATAGTAATTTTACCCCCCATTGTAATTTAAACCCCCCTATAAAATTCATCCCCCAATAGTAATTCATCCCCCTTAAAAGTAATCATCCCCCAATTTAATTTTATCCCTCCCAAAGTAGTAGTAAGTAAGGAAACAATTTTAAGGGCAAGGCCCCCCCCGGGGGCCCAATCCTTTACCTTTGCTCCGCGCGTTTCCTCGCGCCGGCTCCCCGCGCCGGTTTTCCTTTTTCAGGCGGACGGGGAAGGGGCCCAGCCCCCTCACGTTCTCCCCGCTGCCCCCCCTACACACAACCGACAGACAAAAACCCCAGGGTATCAGGATGTGATTTTTAGCGAGACGGCCAATCATTGCTGGGCAGCGGGAGAGTCCTCCCGCCACCCGGGGAGGAGGGAGGGGGGCGGGCCGCCCCCAGAGGAGGGAGGGGGGAGGGGAGGGGGGAGGGGGGGGGGAGGGGACGAGCGCCCGGCACACAGAAGAGCCGCATTAAAAAAGTGTTTAAAAGCCCCCAAGGGCTTTGCGAGCCCGGGTTGGGCCGGGCCACTGGGGCCCAGTGTAAAAGGAGCAGCACCCCCCCGGGGGCTAGGGTTAACCCCCCCATTTTCCGCCCGGGGCCCAAAGGCCGTTTGGCAAGTGCAAAAGCGCTTCGGCACCAGGGCACCCCCATTTGGCGGGCTCCCGCACAGGGGCAGTTTGCGCCCTGCAAGCCGCGCAGTGGGGCATTTTTGGTCCCACCCGGGGCCCTTTAAACCCCGGACATGGCCGGGACAGATCCTGATACCGGCCCCCCCCTTGCTGGTAAACCAAAGGAACCCCGCTTTGACCAATCACAGCAGGGCCATACGTTTGTAACAAAGGAAAGGGTTCAAAATTTATGCAAAACCTTTTTATACTAGTGCCTAGCTGTGAATGGTCACAGGATCACATCACATGGGCATGTGATTAACTGTTACCAAATTCCCCAGCTAAGCACAAAAAAAAAAAAAAACCCGGGAAAAAATCGATTTCCCTTGAGGTAAAAACTTGCTTATAGCAAAGTAATTTTTTGCTATAACCCAAAGGGGGGACAAAAAATCTGATCACCCCTTTTCCCCAAAAATACAAAAGTTAAATGGTTTAATTTTTACTAAAATTTTGGGGGGTCAAAGTAAAATAAAAAAAAAAATTAATAAAAATTTAAAATAATAAAAAAATATGGTTAAAAAAGATGACGCGGGACTGCACGGTGACAGTAAGTAAAAAAAAATATTGAAAAAAATTTTTTTTTTAAAATTTTTTAATTTTACAAAAAATTAAAGAAAAAAAAATACAAACCTTCAAAAAACTTGCCATTCCTCTTATGATTTTACGTCGGAAACGTCACTCGGAAAAAAGGGGGTTCATTTGGGGAATCTGTACTGTTCGACATTCTTGGGACCTCAAAAAATTAAAATTGGCGGGTCAAAATTAAAGGATTGATCAATTTTTCCCAATCTATACCAAAATTTTAAAACTCTATAACTTTCCTACAAACAAAAAATTACATCCTAATTTTTTTATTTTCACCAAAACATGAAAAAAAATACTTCTGGGCCAAAATTTTAAAGGAAGAAAAATTTATTTTTTTTGGTAAACGTTTAAACAAAGCAAAAAAAAAGGGTTTTTTTTTTTTTAAAAAAATTTTTGGGGTTTTTTTTTCTTTTAATTTAGCAAAATAAAAAACCCCCCACATGTTTAAATACCACCAAAAAAAGCTCTATTTTGGGGTAAAAAAAAAATTTGATAAAATTTATTTTTGGGGTACAATTTGTATGACCGCGCAATTGTCTTTTCAAAGGTTGAAGCGCTGAAAAACGTAAAAAATGGGCCGGGAAAAGGGGGAAAAATTTCCCCGGGTTTGAAATGGATAAATCGGGGGGCGGTCCATGGGGGAGGGGTATTGGGGGTATTTTGTAAAATGATTCCCGCGGGCCCAGATGGGGGAAACAATTTAGGGAATATAAATTGCGGGTTGAAATCATTTTCCTCCATTCCAAAATTTTTTTCCCTCAGGGAACCACCCCGGGCCCAGCCACTTGGAGGGGGGGCAGGGGAGCCCCAAAGAGTTTGGAAGACAGAGTCTGGCTGGGGTTGCCCAAAAATCTGGGCTGGGGTTTTTGAAGTTTTGGGTCCTCGGGAAAGGGGGGGAAAGGGAAAAAAACGGGCCCGGAGACAGAGCAAAGGGCAATGGTTACAACCAACAACCTGGGGCCCCTCCTGCCAAAGGGTTTGGATCTCGGACGGGAAACCCCCAAAATGTGGAGAAAGGCCCATCGTTTTTTTCCACATCCCCCAACGCTAGGGGGAAAGGGGGGTTAAGTGAGAGTTTCTCAAGGGGGTTTGGGTCCCCATCTCAAACCCAAATTTTTGTAGTTTTTTTTCCTGAGTCAAAAACTTTAAAAAAAAGGCACTTATGGGAAATGCTTGAATATTTGGTCCCATCGGAGTCCGACAGACTTCTTCCAGGTCTCTGTTCATTTTGGCAGGAGGGGGGAAGGAGTCATAAGTCCCGCTCTTTAACAGGGGGGGGGTAAACTCCCCAAATTTAAAAAGTTTGTGGGTTCAGCCTTTTAAACAGAGGTTTCCCAAAGGGGTGAGGGGCAGTCCAGTCAAGAAACGTTTGTGTGGAGGGAAAAGTGTCTTTTCTGCTATAGGCCCCGAAAGGGAAAACCGGGTAATTTAGGCTCCCCAAAACACCTTTTTTTAGCAGTCGGGAGCAGAGAAGGGGCAGAACTCCTCTACCAGACCGGGCCCTTTTTTGGCATCTGGGAGAGGCTCATTTTGCTCTTCTTTCCCCATCCCAGCAGCCGGGAAACAGAGAGGGGGACAGAACCCTCCCCAGATCCTGCTCTTCCTTTGTGGGAGCTGTGGAGAGGGGATCTCGCTAAACTCCCCCCGCCCAGCAGTTTGGGGACCAGAGAGGAAAGGGGCAAACTCCTCCCCCAACCCGCACCCCCCGGTTTTGGGGGCAGCGGGGGAGGGCCTCCCCTGCTACTCCCCCTCCCCCGCAGTTGGGCAGCAGATTGGAAAAGAACTCCTCCCCCAAATTTCCCGCACTTCTTTTTGCAGGCGTGGGGGGGCTCATCTCGGGTTTTCCTCAGCCCAGCAGTTGGCGCAGAGAGGAAAAGAACCCCCCACCAGAAAACCGCACTTCTTTTTTTCAGCGTGGAAAGGCCTTTTCTGCTTTCCTTTCCCCCCCCCACCCATTTGGCACAGAGAGGCCCCGAACCCCCCTCCACCAAATCTGGGACTTCTTTTGCAAGGTTGGGGGATTGGGGAAGGCTCATCCTCCTTTTTTCTCCCCCATCCCCCTCAGGGGCGGCGGGAGAGAGGGGGAAAAGAACTCCCCACCCCGATCCTTTCTTCTCTGTGCCCTTTAGGGAGGGCCCATTTTTCTCCCCTTTTCTCCCTTCCACCAATTTAGTAGCAGAGGGAGGCAGCACTCCCCACCAGATCCTGGCTCGTTTCCAGCCACAGAAAACCCCCCCCTGTCGCCCCGGCCCAGCATCCG